>CAIGQQ010032764.1:2787129-2858996 GCA_903798035.1 Danio albolineatus | reverse complement strand
TTATTTTTTTATTTTTTTTATTCTCCATAACCAGTTGGACTTGAACAAACTTTTTTAAACTGGTTCCAAAAAAAAGTTAAATATGTAAAAAAAAAAAATCTGAGACAAACTTAAAAGCTTCATGTCACGGGCTTTAGTCATATTATCTTGAATAATTGAAGTTTTCCATGGAATTGCTAATTTAAAATTAGCATATAGTGTCACACCATATGACATGGTTTCAGTGACAAAGTGTATTAAGTTCCTGTTTAAAAAAAAAAGGTATGAATGAAAAAGATTAATGCAATTTATTAAGATCTATCTATCTATCTATCTGTCTGTCTGTCTGTCTGTCTGTCTATCGAAGTTGTAATTTATTGTACTAGGCTTGAGAGTCACACCATAGGACAATTTTGAGATTTGTCTAAAAAATAATAAGAATAATAAATTAGAGTAATAATGTAATAGCACAGCAGTTTTTATAACAAGAGGTCCATGGAAGAGAAATAAATGTTTAACCATTTAATGCAATATGTCAATACTAATGTCAATACTTATTTTTGTCATGTGTGACAGTGAACATGCTGCATCATGTCAACAGCCCGTATGCTAACAAATAATGGGAAATTTTGCAATCTTTTACAAATCAAGTGTCATAAAGGCATACTCTCATTGTATTTAAAACCTGTATGACAACATAATGATTGGCAAATTATGAAATGGTGCCTTATAGGGATAGTTCTCATCCGCTCACTCCTTTTGAATTATATACTAATTCAATCCCTGATTAGGGATGCAACGATTATAGATTTTGGTTGTACAATTATAGTCTGAGGAATAATCAAGGTTTCACAATTGCATTCATTAATTTCAAAACACTACTAGTTTAGAAAATCCCATCAAAACTCCCTATTTTTGATAGTGTCATTTATTGCTGCTTATAACCAAATAATACAGCACAAAATAATAATAATAATAATAATAATCCATTTCTCTTTGCATTTAAAAATAAGTGAAAAGTTTTTGGCATTAAAATACAAGTCGTAATTTTACACTAAGTAATAAATTATAGAGCAATGAATAAATAAATAAATAATTTAAATAAATAAAAATAATGTGTTTGTCTAATGTAAATCTAAGCTACAGTACATATTAGCTAAGTATTTTCCTTTTAAACAGGACAAATGTAGTCAAAGGCTGCTGAACCACTGTCTGAAAGGCACTTTTGATCAACTATATTACAAAGTTTGGTATTTTTTTATTTTGTTTTTTTTTTTTTCTCTTTGGAGTAGAAATGTGTATCTTCCATACAAAGTGTGAAATGTATTGGTCCAGTTCTTGTAACGTGACTCACGGTGCGCTCGCAGCATTCCTTCAACTAGCTCCTTCAACTAGTGCCTGGAAAGCGCGAGTGCGTTGAGCCACTCACACACCATGTGCGCGTCAATCCTAATTTACATGCCCAAGCCGTGCACCTCCATTGGAAATATGTGAACAGCCCCTAGTTAATAGCCTCAGCCATAGTTAATCTGGTGTGCGTGGGTATTTAGCCTATGTGTACAGTTTTGGAACTTTAAACTAGCACAACGTTGGCGAACGTTGTTTAGTTGCAGCAGTTGTGTTCTGTGCAGAATCGTGGTGTTGAGACGCCTTTGCGATTAATTAACGGACGAAGTGGTTAACAGTGAAATCGGTTAATCGTTGGATGCCTATCACTGATAGAGGGAATGTTTTACCTGCGGATGCTCTTCCTGCACTGAACCCAGCCTTGGGTGTGCAATAACTCCTGCAACCTTCAGTGCTGGGAAACACCCACACTCTCTCATCATTCACACAAACACTAGAGCCAATTTGGTTGTCCAATTCACTTATCCCACATGTCTTTGGACTGTGGGGGGACTCTGAGCACCTGGGGGAAATCCACACAAACTCAGAGAGAACATTAAAACTTCACAATGAAGTGGGAATAATTCACACACACACACACACACACACACACAATATATAATAATAATAAAAAATTATATATATTTTTTTTTATTATTATTATAAATAAACTTCAGTGATTTGGTCACCCTCATGTCTTTTTCAACTTGTTTGAGGGCTTATAAATTCTAACAGAATTGTCTTTTTGGGCAAACTATCCCTTTAAGCAAAACAGTCTTTTAGTTGATATAAAAGAGAGTGGAATCCTTGTGGAGCCTTCAAGACTCTTGCAGAAGAAGAAGCTGGTACGTAATTTAATTTCTCCAGCACATAAAGGAGATTACAGCTATGATGGGATTCCAGAGGGCCAGGTAATATCTATCTCATTAGAACGGCTCTCCCAAGTATTCACATGCAGCTTTTCTATGTGGCAGCAGTGGACCCTCTCTTCTTTGCTTGTTCTTGCTGATTGACCTTAGAAGGGCGCTGGAGTGGAAAGGGCCGCACGCTTGTTAGGTATCGAGGGTCTTCTTTAAAGCCCAGACCCCGGTGCCCACCCAGCCGAGATGATGGAACATATTTAAGGGGCTAATGGTCTGGCTTGCACAAAGAGCCTGCCTCATTTAACAGCATCAGAAAATAGACTTCAGAGAAGAGGTTTAACCCCGTTAGAGGGAGGGCAGCAAGCTCCTTAACCACGTCTGGGATGGGAGTGAAAAGTCAGGCTGAGGGAGATAAGAAAAGAAAGAAAGAGAGAAAAGAGGGTGTCTTGGAGAAGCTCCCAAGTAGTTGGGATAAGAGGCGAATAAACTAGCACAAAATCCTGCAGATATTCTCAGCATTTCGCCAGTTCATTGATAGAGAATGTGGAGAGATGACAGGACGTTTTTGAGAGAAAAAAGGAGAATATAGGTTAAAGGCCAGATTCAAACCCACATTTGCACCATTTCTTGTTTCACTATCCCATGCCTCCATTTATCCAGCTGATATTTAAACAATACTCTCTGCAGTAGTTGGGTTTTATGTCTCTCTTAGCACTTTACCGTCTCTTTTTCTGCCAAAAAAATCATTTGAGCTCAAATCAATATCTAATGTTCATTTATTTACTTGCTTGGCAAGTGGCCAGGTAAAGGATAATGTTCAGTCAACCTTTTTTTTCTTTTGCAGAATTCCCCCCTTGGATAAAGTCTTGATCACACTTTCATCCCTAATAGATTATTTAGTAACTCTCATGCTATTCTGAATCTGTAAAAGAATGCCATCTTCTATGAGATAAAATATATGGCAACACTTTATTTTAATGATATTTCAGATAGGGGCAACACGGTGGCGCAGTAGGTTGTACTGTCGCCTCACAGCAAGAAGTTCGCTGGTTCGAGCCTCAGCTGGGGCAGTTTCTGTGTGGAGTTTGTATGTTCTCCCCGTGTTTGCGTGGGTTTCCTCCGGGTGCTCCGGTTTCCCCCACAAGTCCAAATGCGATACCGGTGAATTGGGTGAGCTAAATTGTTTGTAGTGTATGTGTGTGAATGAATGTGTATGGATGTTTCCCAGATTTTGGTTGCGGCTGGAAGGGCATCCGCTGCGTAAAACCAATGCTGGATAAGTTGGCGGTTCATTCTGCTGTGGCGACCCCGGATTAATAAAGGGACTAAGCCGACAGTAATGAATGAATATTTCAGACATTCTGAATGTTTTATGTGTTTTATTTATCATTCATTCATTTTCTTATCGGCTTAGTCCCTTTATTAATCTGGGGTCACCACAGCAGAATGAACTGCCAACTTATCTAGCATATGTTTTGCACAGCGGATGCCCTTCAAGCTGCAACCCTTTACTGGGAAACATCCATACACACTCATTCACACACATACACTGCGGACAATTTAGCTTACCCAATTCACCTATAGCACATCTTTGGACTTGTGGGTAAATCGAAGCACTAAGAGGAAACCCACTCGAACACGGAGAGAACATGTAAACTCCATACAGAAATGCCAACTGACTCAGCTGAGGCTCAAACCAGCGACCTTATTGCTTTGTTGCGATCATGCTACCCAATGCGCCACCATGACGATACAATGAAAGTCAGTGGCAAAATGGTCAAAATGAGGTGGACAATTACTCTAAATGCCTTTTTGTTGCACACAAAGAAACTTGTAAGAGCATTAGGATGAGTAGCTCTTGACAGAATTTTCATTTATGGGTGAAGTGTCCCTCTAAATGCATGTATGAGTCAGATGTCAACTTGCATTTTTAAAAGTTGATTGCGCTGATTTTAACTTTCAGTGCACTGTGCATTGCCCATTTGTGCCCGTAAATCTCTGCACAGCTTTACGCTTCCCTTCCCGGCAAATCCATTCACTCACCCACAGCTGCGAATTGCCGTCATACTGAGCGACAGATATGAGGCAGGCAGCCGTAGCGCTTCGCACAAAACAGATTTCAACAGAGCCGAAATCTCATCCATTTGCTCTCCCTATCCGCTTCACATCCATGATGGCCTGTGCGCATATGTGTGTGTGAAGTTCAACCATCTGAGCCCCGCTAATGAGCAGAACTCATTTCCCTGTGTTTCCAACAGGCCCGTCAAGGGAGTAGCGTCAGTTTGCGCGTGAATCCGCGTGCACTCGTGAACATTTGTGTACCCGTGTAAGCGAACGCCCCTGCCCCGGGGGTGTTGTTTTCAGAGGGGGTCAGGCTGATCGCTGACACGGTGTGAAACATCTCATTGAGATGCGGTCAAGGGGGCCGGCGAGAGCCCGCTGGTGAAAAATCACACAGAGCGGAGCTAATGAGCACGGCTCTGCAAATAGTGAAACGTGCCAGGAAATAACCCAGCCCTTCTGAAACCGCTCTCAGCACTTTAACTCGGGCCCTCTCGCTCTTTTGAGAGCTCCGGCCTCCTCTGGGTTTTTTCCCCCCGTGCTGCTCCGTCGCCCGTCTTATCTGCATCTGGAGCTCAGAAGCACAGCAGTCACGCTCCGTGGAGAGCAGAGTGTTGAAGTGCGTCTCGCATCTCCCGAGGCTGTTATCTTCAAGTTGATGAGCTCTTTGCTCTGCGAACATTACCCCGACTGCACCTGCCACAATCGAAGCGTTTTCACCCTTTTTGCTATTGAAGTCACGCCTGATCAAAAGAGCTAGCGCAGTCCACCAGTTAATGAGATCAACTCCATTAGTGGCGATTCCCGCTCTATCTCTCGCCGCAAAAACTACAGCAGTTTCACTGAGAAACCTTCCTGCAGGCGTTGAATCACAGTGACCCTGCTCACAGTAAGCTACCTGCTTCTGACACTGTAATTAGCTCCATCAGGCATTAGCATGCGTCTCGCTGAGCAGGAATAGCTGTCTGGTCTTTGCCGTGTTTGCCCACCTTTGGCGGAATAAATGCATGCAGAAGTAGGCGCTGGGCTGGGGGCCGTGAGGCTGGATTGATTGTCCGGTGTGTCGGCGGGTGAAGAGAGCGGCTGTAATCAGCTCAATCAGCCCTGGGCTCGGATGGGGGGGCTGCGTGTATTGAGTGCTTGTTGCAAGAGCGACTCTGTTTAGCCCATGCTTCAGCAGACACAGGTGCTCCTGGTGACATCAGCATACGGAGGGTCACATAAGGGCTATAATTTAGCCAATCAGAGAGCAGCAGGGGCCGTCTGGCACTCTGATGGGTTCATCAAGATACTCCCGCGCCATGTGTAATGGAGCAAAGCAGTTCATATGCAGACTCGCACGAGAAATGGAAATACTTTTCCCACTTTGATGTTCTTATACTTAATATTCTGCTTCTCTCTCTTTCTCCTTTTGCAGCGGGAACCACATACATATTCGGACGTGATGGAGGGCTCATTGTGTACACATGGCCACCCAACGACAGACCGAGCACAAGAGCTGACCGACTGGCTGTCGGTTTTAGTACCCAGCAGAAGGATGCAGTGCTGGTTAGGGTGGACAGCTCTTCTGGCCTGGGAGACTACCTTCAGCTTCAGATTGTGAGTCTTGCACACAAACACTTATAAACAGTTTTGTTGAAAAATCTGAGCCCAAATGCATGTATTAAGAATTGATTTAGTATTTAGTGCAAACTTTTAGTTTGATGCAGCCCTATTTATTTATTTATTTATTTTAAATATACGCTTATAATTACAGCTGGAATTTCACTGGAAACATCTGTAGTAACACTGTTGGTCCGACACTGTAAAAAAGCAATGATTTATTTTAATTAAAAGTGATTAAACCCATTTATTAAAAGCACCAATTTGTCTTTATGTAAAAGACTGAGTAAACCTATTGTAATAAAATAAAATTTAATCAAAACGTGCTCAGGGGTAGCTTAAATAATCTGTTGGTGCACTTCGGGTATAAGGGATTCACCAGAATAAACAGTGGAAAATGTGGAAAAAATATTAAAGTCTGTATTTACATCGCTATTCATTAAAACTATTGCTTAAAAAGGTGCTATTTTAAGGAATAGTCATGTCAATATAGGGTTTATAATATTTTTCTACATTTTTCGATTGCCTTGGACTGACTTTTGCTGTTTAAACGTAGTGTAACTTAGAACTGTGAAGTTGACGGTACAAAATTTTTATAATGATGCATTAAAGTTGTGTTAAATTACTTAATAATTTTAAGGCTACAGGTTTACTAACTTTTTAAGTAAAGTCATCTAATCATTTTTTGCAGTGTACAGCTTTCTCTTAAATCACCCTTAAAGTTTTTAAAGATACATTTTTTCTTAGAACTTGTGTGAAGTTTCATGCAAGAATGCCAAAAAAATGCACAATTTTAACGTGTTTATTTTTTAAATGTCAGTAAAAGTAAGCAGTATATCAGCATATTGGGTTTGTGATGTTATATTTGGGATGTAATGACATACAGTACAGAATACCCAGAAGAAATTTAAGCATTACAGTCAGTTAATTTGAGGGCATTCAGAAACGGTAATGTTATTTGATATACATATGTTTAAAAGTTAGTAATGCAGTTATCAACAAGCTACTTGAATTCCACAAGTTTATGTGTTACCATCTGTACAAAAAGAGTCACAAGTGATGAATCAGATGTACTAATTTTGGAAAAGCAAAAAATCTGAATTTTATTTCAAACGTTAAAACTATTTCCCAGGTTTAAATCGACTTCAGACATTTGGACTACACTGTTTGAACTTGCTCAAACCTACACAGATTCTCCTGAGAATTCCTGCTGTTCATTCATTCTCACGCAAACCCCAGAGCAGAAATTCACGGAGAATCACGCTCCCGAAGAGCCCTGTGAATGATCATTAGGGTAATCACGGTGTTCTACGCCTCCTCCAACACTCAAAGTGCTGGTCTGTTTTAGAAAGTTCCAGCGCCTCAGACCGCCCTCATGAATAAAATCTGTATAATGTTCAGAATAGAAGCCGCTACCAACGCTTGCTCAGAGGATGCTATTTGATAGAACCCGCATTTCCTATGACATGCTGTGCTGGAGGAGTGGGAGGTGGAGGAGGTGGAGGCAAGGGGGACGGGGAAGTGTTTGGCACTGAGCTTCGAAGTTGTGTATGTTTTTTTTATTTATTTATTTTTTTGTTCGTCTTATTTTTTAACACCCACTCCTGCTGTAATCACAAACTTGATTCCCAGAAGAATCAGCGAGCTCTCAGGGGTGGCATCATGGCGTGACTGTTGCACGACTGCCTCAGCAAATGCGTTCTGTGCGCGGTGAGGTAATGATTTCTCCAGCTGAGCCCTGAGTTTACGATGCATGCTGGTGCCTATACATGACTTCAGCCTCAGTGCTGCAATGCATCGACATATTGAACACTTTCATTTAAGGGGAAAGTTCACCTGAATATAAAAGATTATAAGATTACAGTATTTACTCACCCATATGTCAATTCCAAATATGTTTGTTTGATTTGTTTTTTGTCATGAAACATTTTATAATATTAGGAAAGGAAATGAGGACCTAATAACATCATAAATAGTGCTTTCTGGTGTTATGATATTTAGTCAACCTTGTCCTGTTGAATTGTTCTGAATTTATGGGCAATTTTCTGTCCTGTCAACTGAATGTTTGGACATTCTAGTTTTTGTCAATAAAACCTTTTCTTTCTTTCTTTTTTTCCAGTAAATAGTTACATACAGTGCTCAGCATAATTGCGGTCACCCTTTTTTGAAAATAAATATTTTTATCCATCTCTCAGTGAATATAGGCAAACTATTTTGGTGCGTTTAAACAAAACAGACTTATAAAACAGATATATTTATTAAAATAATATTTTAATCACCAAATAACCACCAATCACCTAATGAAAAGATAATACAATTACATTCTATCAAAATAATGCAAAAAAATAAAAATAATAAAATTTACAACCTACAATTTTTCAACTAAATGTTAAATTTTTTTTAAATTTGAATTTAGTAATTTTCTATAACATATAAATTTGGGTGTACTTGTTTTTGGACCATTCTCGTAAGTTATTTTGCTAGATAAGCTTTAAATTTGGCTTCAGTACTGACTAATCTAATGTATATGCACAAATATAATATTGTATAGCTTCCTACTAAAAATATGAATTTAAAAGATAGATTTGTGAGAGGGCGCCACGGTGGTGTAGTGGGTAGCACGATCGCCTTACAGCAAGAAGGTTGCTGGTTCGATCCTCGGCTGGGCCAGTTGGCATTTCTGTGTGGAGTTTGCATGTTCTCCCCGTGGTCGTGTGGGTTTCCTCTGGGTGCTCCGGTTTCCCCACAAGTCCAGACATGCGCTATAGGTGAATTGGGTAGGCTAAATTGTCTGTAGTGTATGAGTGTGTATGGATGTTTCCCAGAGATGGGTTGCATCTGGAAGGGCATCCACTGCGTAAAACATATGCTAGATAAGGTGGCGGTTCATTCTGCTGTGGCGACCCCGGATTAATAAAGCGACGCAGCAGAAAAGAAATGAATGAATGAATGAATGAATGAATGAATGATTTGTGAGGGGTGTACTTATATATGCTGAGCACTGTTGTTACATAATCATAATTTTATTGTCAATCTCCACAATTTTAAGCGTAAATCAAGGAAATGTGTGTACTCATATGTATGTTGTTGTTTTTTGCTAGTCTAGTTTTTTGATTTACTGCATAGACTACTTGTCATAGAAATGAACACACTCCGTTTTTATGCAATTCCAATAATGTAATAATAATAGTAATAATAATAATAATAGAGACTTACTAGAACACCATGTACTTTTTTCGACAAAGATCAAATTGATTTAATAAGGTTTGTCATTTCGTTGTTTACACTAAGTCATCGGGGGTTTTTCAAAGAACATTTTTCATCATAGGTTTCAATAACAAAATCAGCCTATCTGAATGTGCACACAACAAACAAAACACATCATGATTAAATATATTTTTGTAGCACTTTTTGATGATGTTTATCACATTTTTTCTCTTCTTTTTGAAGCTTAAAATCTCGAATCCGTTATTTTTTTTAAGTACCTGTAAAAATGTGGCCACACATGTTTTCAGAATTTCTGCTTTTGTGTTTCATGTGAGAAATTACATCAGGTTTGGAACAATATGGGGGTCAGAAAATTACAGGAGGCATCTAGCTCTTGAATAAAAGACATTTTCTTTACCAGAAGCTGAAGCAGCAACAGTAGGTTGAGTTCGATAAGCTTGTGCGTACATATGAACCCCTGTGCCCTATATAAATATGCAGCAGCGGTTTGTGAATTCAGTATGTGTTATCGATCAGCAAAATCGCAGAAGCTCAAAGCACAAGCACTGATATCAGATGCCCAGTAGACTTATGGTTATGATTTACCACCTCATGTACTCGGAACATCGCGTTCCCCGCATCTCGGTTCAGACATTCGCTTGAGAATTCAAGGCGGTTGATTTCTTCAGAAAAATGCATCTTAAAATGAACTTGCCCGAGTTGCACAAGACGTGTAACACTTTACATAATGCCCGTAATTAAGATTATCACAGATTATATATTTCCATATATTGGCATGACAATTAATCAGGCATGCATGACTGATATATGGCTTTTTGGCATAGGGATGCTAGGGAATGTTTATGAGCAAATTAAAGGCCCTTAATGTCTTGATGCGATTAGCGGTGGATATCTAGGCTAATTCTAATGTGTGACTGGTGGAGTCTCTGCAGTGCTACGTCTGCCATTTTTGATGCTCGTTGGATGGATGACTGCTAAGCCAGCATAAAAGGTATTTACTAAATGAATCAGCACTGTGTAGGAGGCTAAATTAGCTGTACCTTCACTGCTAACCATCTATAAAGCGGTTGAACTCAATACATATATCCCCTACCGTTTTTACCCCATAATTAGCAAGGGTAAAAAAATAAAAACCTATCCATTTGTGTTAATTATATTTAGGCCCCAACAAGATTAAGTATGCGAATATTGACATTAACGGCGAGACTGTTCGATGATGTAACGGAATGTTTGGCTAAACCTTTCTGTAGGCTGGGAGGATATCATTATCCGGAGACTGCCTTTCTGAAAGTGAATTAACTTAGGATCATTGACCATGTTAACGAGCGCCCCTTGATGTCCTGATTTTTCAAACAGACAGTGGCGTTCCTCCCCCTGCTCCCCGTTTCTGCTTATGACCCTAAACACTTGTGACAGAGTTCATTTAAATCTCATCATATCACCATCACCGGGGATTATCATTAGTCATCGTTCACCCCAAATCATTGAGCCACTTGCTCATGCGGAGAGAGTGCGAGAGAGAGAGAGAGAGGGAGAAATAACAAGACGCAGAGCGAGAACTGTAAAGAATGGTGAGACAGGCACTGTACAGAAAAAGAAAACATTCACACGCATTCTTTCACTGAGCCTAACGTCGCATTTTAAGGGGTAATGGCCTATTAAATGCATTTCTTCAGCTCAGGACGAGCTTGCCAGCTGCTCGAACCCGTGGCCAAATGCCCTGCGGACTGCCTGGACATTTGTGGCAGCCATTCAACCCGCCAAGCAGGACAGGAGCGAAGGAGAAATGGATGATGACTGTAAACGAGTCAAAGCCAAGTGATTATACCCCCAGGGTTTGACCAAATCATTAGCACTTTCTGACCTCTAACGTTCTCGATGCCAAAAGTGTGTGCGCATGTGTGTGAGTGTGTGTGAGTGTGGGCAGTCTAATGAGCACATCAGTCCAATTGAAGAATGGTGACGATCACAGCTAGCTCAGCAGTGAGAGGTACAGAGGTGTGAACAGTAGTACTGACAAGGGGATTGAGAATGTGTGTGTGTGTGAGAAGGACAGAACGGAGGTGAAAGGAAACAGCTTTCAGAGAGCACCTGTGCTGAGATGTCGGCGATGGCAGAACGGGCACATTGGACATGTTAAAGGACGGTTCAACCTAAAATGAACGTTCTGTCATTTTGATAGGCGTTTTTGGTTTCAAATATGTACTCTATCTTTTGTGGGACACATCATGTGGATTTTTGAAGACTAAAATGAACGTGAATTGAGTGCTATATACTCCATCATAGTAACCAGTGAAGGTGATTTGATTGTGAGGGAATTGATGGCGTTTAGCATTTATTTGCCTGTTTTTTTTTTAGTTCATAAAATTTGTTCATTCTGTTTGTTTCATTGAAAATCGTTTGAAATGGCACAAATTAATACTTTAATTATCAAGATTTTACTATAATGGTGACAGCCTTAATAATTTACTTTAGTTTAATTATGCAGGAATCAAGCCCTTGTTAAAGGGAGAGTTTAATTATAATTTACTCACCCTTTACTTGTTGCGGCATGAAATGTTATGGAATTAAAATGAAATATAGAAAGAACCCATTACAAAAATAGCAGCTATATTGTGTGGCTTCAATATTATTGCACAAATCCTTAATGGGAATTATTGCTATTGATATTGTAATTATAATAATTACCGTTGATTAATAGAATGCATACAAAAATAAAATAGGAAAATAGCACATCATATTCTGGCAGCACAAACAAAACATTTTGCCCGTGATGTTAGTCTAGTGCAGGTTTAATCACTAAATTGAATCTGTTAATGAAACTGTTTTAGCACAGTTTTGTTTCTGAGAGAATTCTCAAGCTCACCGAATTCAGTCACAGAACGTGTGCAATCACCAAAACTCCTATATTTTTAGCCTTGATTGAGCACCTCTAATTGGCTGCTGCATATATCAGCTCAGCAGAAATGTGATTGTACGAATCAGTGCTAAAGACAAGTAAAAGTGGACAGATTGAAATGTAATGCTGCAGACTAAAACCTTTCCAGTATGAACAAACCCAGGTACTGGGTTATTTTTTTTTTTTTGTCTATACCAGTGGTAGAGAAACTTGCTCGTGAACCACTCATGTCTGTGTTGCTGCGTGACTCTCAAGCAGTCTCCCTTTAATAATATTTTACAGAAACTGCTTTTTGCTGAAAAAAGATTCCCGACCTCTGGTCTATACTACCACAATCTTCATTTTCATTCATTCATTCATTCATTTTCTTGTCGGCTTAGTCCCTTTATTAATATGGGGTTGCCACAGCGGAATGAACCGCCAACTTATCCAGCATATGTTTTGCGCAGCGGATGCCCTTCCAGCTGCAACCCATCTTTGGTAAACATCCATACACACTCATTCACACTCATACACTACGGACAATTAAGCCAACCCAATTTACCTGTGCCACATGTCTTTGGACTGTGGGGTGAACAGGAGCACCCGGAGAAAACTCAACACAAATGCCAACTGACCCAGCCGGGGCTCGAACCAGCGACCTTCTTGGCGCCCCATCTTCATTTTCGTTTTCATTGAAAAACATACATACATCCAGTATATACAGTACGACCTTAATCCTTACACCAGAGGGATGGACCACATATCAAAGTTCTCTTAAAACTACTCGATCACAGTAAATTTAAATTATTACGAAACCCTACCTCCCACCCCACACATGTAACACAGATTAAATAGAAGGTTAATAAAAAATAAAATAAAGGGCATCTTGTACAGTATATGAATAACATTTAGTTGTTATTTACTACTGTATCATGACACATAATTTTTTTTACAGGGGAATTTTGAATTTGTGGCACATTTTTGTTTATTTTGATGCCATAATATTGCATATATATATATATATATTTACTTTACAATTACTTTATTTATATAAATATTTGTTTATTTGTTTATTAATTTACTTTATTTGTCATACAGCCTGAAACCAAATCACCTTCCAAATTAATTTTACAGCCTTTGAAATGTTTTGTAGCCTTCTAACCTGTGCCTTTCTATAACTTTATCCTAATAGTCTTTTGAAAGCAGGGTGTAATGCGACTTTGCTGGTTTTCTATAGGCACTCTATATGTTATTTTAACATACAGTCCGAATGGTCTTTTTTTTCAAATTTTACTGTAAATATTAGATGTCTGTAGTCAAAGTGACTCCGGGCAACCTGAAAGACTCATATACTCGCTCAAGCAAGCGCCACACACACTCGCATTTAGATGGAGGTGAATGTGAAAGAGAGTGACAGATGCTGATTTTCTGCTTCACTTGTGTCTGAGTGGGCAGGACATACCTGGTCAGACATGAGTGGCGCGTGACATGGCTCTGAGTGACAGCAAAGTGTCTGCTGACCTCATACCGTCAGTGCGGACAAAGCCTGTCTCCACCCAGCAGCTTAGATGGAAAGAGCCAGCGCTTTGGAAAAATGCCATTTTGCTTCTCGCGGTGGAAACCTCCACCACACTTCTTTCCTCTCCATCCACTTAGCTGCATAATTTGAGTACAAGTCATTCATGCGCTCTGTCATTTTTGCATACCGTCAAACAAGTATGCCAGGTCATTATGCAATTTACGAGTGGTGTGGAGAAACAGTCTGACTGGCCACAGACGATTTAATGTTTGGTCTTCGTCAGCCATTTTTTTTTTCTTCAATAAGTGCGCCATATGGCGAACCGTGCCTTTTTGCTATCTTTAGTATCTGAAAGGATAAGCAGACAGATGGCAGCAGAAGTAAAAGGCAAATATTTAAATTTATTCATCAAAATAAAAGAGACAGGTGTTCTTTTAAACGCTCTCTTTGTGACAAACTCAGCCCACTCGTTCCTTTGCGTTTCTATTTTTTTCCTAAAATGTTTACCACGCTTTTTTCTTCAGATTAGAGTCAGTGCATGAAAGAAAGTGTTGCTATTGAAGCCCAGTGACGGGTTGACAAGGATCACTACAAAAATAGCAGCGCTCCAGTACGCCGATTGTAATATGAAATCATATTGTTTGCGAGAGATATTGCATTCGGGCTGCGATTTTGTTTTTATTATTATTATCTTCCTTTTTTTTTAATCCTCATACCTCGCCACTGCAGTAAAGGAGACAATATGTGTGACTTCCTGGATGGCTTGTGTAGACGACGCCCATATGTGGTTTCCAGGTTTGAGAGGAACTAGGACAGGGTGCTATTTTCAGTTTTTCGAGAACTTGGAAAAGAATTCTCTGCTGCCAGAAAGATTCATGATCTCACCAGATCCAGCCCTTACCAGAAGATAAAGAGAGATTGTGAGAGCGAACGACTGCTAGAGCGCATGCGAGAGAGACACAAAGAAATGGGGAAGGAGGGGATGGGGGGGGGCGCAACAACAAGAACTGCTTGCCAAAGTGGAATTATTCTGCGGACACAACAAATTTATCTGTTTCACCAAACCAGCAGCGCTCAAACATAAGAGCACATGCACTCTGGAGCGTGTCACACAAACACACACACACATGGTGTGATATTTTGATCTAATATCAAACACAAGTTATTTATGAGAGCGTATATTGCATGTCTGGGTGTTCTATCCAATTAAGTGCATTCCCTTGGTATTAGCTTGAGCATTACTGAGAGGCTCTTTATGTAAAGTGGCTGAGGTTTCCTGGATGCACCAGCTCATTTAAGCTGAATGCCATGGCAGATCAGCATCCCCGCTGTGGCACACACACTCCGTCATACTCCATAAGCTTCTGCCTGCACCTTTTCCTAAATAAGACACATCATTAGTGGCTCTTCTGTCCTCCAGGTTTCCGGAGCAACCACCCCGGCCCTTTATAAGTGTCTATGTGTGTGTGTGTGTGTTTGTGTCTTCTGCTTGGAACGTTTTGCCCCTTGCTATTATCACAATTATTTTAGCGATTTATTTAGAGCTTAAAGAGATAGTTCACCCATAAATCAAAGTTCTGTCATTATTTGCTCACCATTGCATAGCGCTGGCGATTTTTCTTTGTAGAACACAAAAGAAAACGATTTTTTCAATAGGGGTGGTTTTAGTGGCATTTATTGTATGAACCACTGTTTATTTTCCAAAATATCCTCGTCTTCTGCAGAGGAGGGAAAAATCAAGAAAGGTTTGGTGAACAGCTGAGTATAATTATCATTTCTATGTGAGGCAAGTCACCACAGGAAAAAATAGTTCAGTGATCAATTTTGAGAAGCTGGGCTTTTTTTCCCTTCTTTATTTCAGACTAGATAAAAGAAAATATCCAAATTACAAGTGTAGTGCTGCTAAATGACTGCTCACTACTTATTACATGCAAACTAAAAGTTTGCGTTTGCATAATTTTCAGTACTGTGTATAGTTATTATTTATATATAAATACACATCCATCTATTTAATATGTATATTTGAATATAAATATGAATATAAACCTATGCAAAGTTGCAAAGTACACATGTGAGCATTTATATCTACATAATAAAAATAAACAATCCACATCATCGCACATGGCGCCATGGTGGCGTAGTGAGTAGCACGTTCGCCTCACAGCAAGAAGGTCGCTGGTTCGATCCCCGGCTCGGCCAGTTGGCATTTTCTCCCCGTGGTTGCGTGGGTTTCCTCCGGGTGCTCCGGTTTCCCCCACAACCCAAAGATATGCGGTACAGGTAAATTGGGTAGGCTAAATTGTCCATAGTGTATGTGTGTGAATGAGAATGGTTGTGTATGGATGTGTTTCCCAGAGATGGGTTGTGGCTGGAAGGGCATCCGCTGTGTAAAACGAATGCTGGATAAGTTGGCGGTTCATTCCGCTGTGGCGACCCCGGATTAATAAAGGGACTAAGCCGAAAAGAAAATGAATGAATGATCATCGCACATCAATGGATTACTCTTCAGTGTTTGGACTCTCAGTAGTGAATATTAAACCACACTGAACTGAACTCCAATTTTCATTTTCTAAAAACTGGACTGACACTGTTTCAATTTACTATAACCTTCTATGTGAAGCTGCTTTGGCACAATCTACATTGTAAAAGCGCTGTACAAATAAAGTTGAATTGAATTGAATTGAATTGAATTGAATTGAACATCAATGTGCACATATATATTATTTACATATACATTAGGACTGCACAATATTGGAAAAATCTGATATTGCGATATTTAATTTTTCTGCAATAAATATTGTAATATGAATACAGTTTTGGAAGATAGCACCATTTGACGGTTTTCTGGGGAGTCTGGCAGCACTTGAGTATAGAAATTGAATAATCACACTGCAATCCTTACTTTGTTTCTAGTCCAAATATCTAAAAATTCTTAGATCAAGTAAAAACATTGTTTTGTTTCTTCAGAAGAAATAAGGCAAATTAGGAGTTTTTCCCTTAAAACAAGCAAAATTATCTGGCAGTGGTGGAAGGAAAATTATCTTGTTTTTGCTGTGAAATTTAAACATTTGGACTATAAACAAGACAAAAATTCTAAGTACGAAAAACGTTTGTTTTGTTTTTTTGCATAAATCACATAAATACAGTAATTAAATACTGTAACTCATGATTAACTATAATTCAGACTCAACATTGCAATATCGGTTGTGCAGGCCTAACATATAATATGTAAATACAAACATTTACTTTTTACACAATTTATCAATCATTAAGCATCACTAGTGTAGTGCTTATTTTATTATTTCTTACTCTAGCATTCAAAGTCGGAGATGTTAATGTTAAGGCTGTTTGTGTATATAATATGCTACTTCAATAAGTATCATTTCAGTTTAAAATAACCGTTTTCTGTGGACATTTTTATTCCTGTGGTTCAAAGCGGACTTTTCAGCATCGTTACATCAGTCTTCAGTCTCCCATAATGTTTTATATAAATCAATCTGATCATGAAAATCAATTTGCTCTGTTGTGATCTATTGCTACTGATGCTCAATCATTAATATCAGTTCTTATTGTAAATCAATGTTGAAAACAGCTTTGTGTTATTATTAAAAACTCTGATGTAAAATTCTCTGTTACATTATAAATGACTTTAATATCACTTGATCAATGTGTTCTTGATAAAAATAATACATATCTTGCCCTTTTATTAACTGAAGACTGGAATAATCGTGCTTAAAAAGGTCGCTTTTTATTACATAAGTTGGATTTTAAAAAATGTTATATAGATTATAGAGCTGATATATAATATTTTATAATAATGCTTTTCTTTATTGTATTTATGCATTGATGAGCAGAAGATTCTTCTTTCAAAAACACTAGGAAATCATAATGTCTCCAAATGCTGGAGCGGCAACATATCTATTTGCAGCCAAGATTTTAAATACAGAACATATCTTTAAAGGCAGCTTTCAGAAAAGAAAGGTTGTTGAAAAGTTTATTTATTTATTTTTTAAATCCCTTTTACTTTTTTTTATTTGCTCGTATTCTGAAAACATCTATTTTTCCACCTCTGGCCAATGATAATATTTATAATGTATAACATTTGATGATAATAATCGTGGAACCAACATCACTACTTGAAATACACTATTTACATACACATACACTTCTTTAACAACACACTTTACATGCCAGTTTGCACATAACAAATACACTTTTTACACACACATACACTTGTTTAACAACACACTTTACATGCCAATTTGCACATAACAGCTGCACATATAACATTGTATATAGTAATATACCTGTACTTACACTTGTCAATTTGTATATTTGCATTTAACACTAACTCCTATTTTTTGAATATATTTATTATCTGTTTTTTTTTTGTCCTGTCTCTGTAATTCTGTTGCACTGTAGAAGCTCTGTCACGAAAACAAATTCCTCGTATGTGTGAGCATACCTGGCAATAAAGCTCTTTCTGATTCTGATAACGATTTATGGTGTAATAAACAAAAAATATAGCCAACCAACCCTAATATGTCATTGAAATGAAACCCAGTTTTTAAATTTAACATTATTTAACATTCAGATTTGTTTTGGAAATGTGTGCAATCTAGTTCATGTAAATTAATTACAGCGTTAAAAAGAAATACTGCGCAAGTTGTCTAATTGAGCTGTTGTTAAAATAGTGGGAAAGTAGGGTGACATCTGTCAGTAAAGTTTAGACTTTAAATGTTTTGCATCAAGTAATGAAACAAATATATAAAATACTCTGGCAGCAGAAAGAACCCTTCTCCAAACTACTTTAAATGATGTTTTAAATCCACATGCACAAGTTCAGAACAACAATCTTATTTTTGTGCCTAGCGAGGGGAGATCGTCTCCATTCCAGAGTAGATGAAGTGTTCTGTCAATCAGGGTGGCACGGTGGTTGTCATCTAATTGCCTACAAGAAACGAGAGAACTCTAGAGAGCAGTGTTGCTATAACAACCCCCATTGAGTCTAATGAGAATCCAGTTGTATTAGTTCTTTATATTTAGAGCAGCACTGCAGGCCTCGACGGAGAGGTGACACGAAGCCGGAGACGGACAAGACGAACCGAGACGTAGCCGTGCGGAACCAAGTCCTCCTTTTAAAATGACGCCCCATCCTTCGCTCACTTTAGGGATCGTTTAGCAAACAGCGAATCCTGAGCACATCACCCAAAACATTTGTTATTCTGTGGTAATCTGGGATTTGGTGTCACGGCTCAATTTTGCTCTTCCCTCCCTTATGTTTAGCCCCTGAGGCATTCATAATAGAACCGCCTCCTTCTTCTTTTTTCTTTTTTTAAACAGAAAATTCTGCAAAACTGGGACATTATCACACCCGGGACTGAATGTAGGACGAAGGGTGTCTCTCTTAAACTATGCCCACTTTAAAAAAAGCCCCCCCTGCGAAGGTCTTGAGCCCCCTTCGTCCAAGTCAGAACTTCCTTTAAAAAAATGCTTACGGACTTCATTAGCAAGTCCCTGTTCCCTCCGGTTGATCCAACTCTGTTATTTCCGAGTTTTCAAAAGGCCTGCCACCCTTGGTGTTGGTCCCAGTCGCCTAACCCCAAATGAAGGATGAGGTCAGCAACCCGAAGGGACCGCCTGGATGGAAGGGTGAACAAGAGGTCGGTCTCCAATTAGAAGGGGGCGTGGAGTGTCACAGCCCGCTGGAGAGCAGGCCAAGCTCTCACATCACTTCTCTGACCACTAAGCTGAAAAGATGGGCAGGAAGAGAGAGATTGGCCCTGAAGAAAGGCTGATAGAGAGCGCAGACGAGGGTGAAGGAGACGCTGCCCCATTGTTCCCTGTAATAGGCAGAGGATAGGGCTAACGGCCAGAGTCTGTCTTCATTATGGGGTGTGAGAGGCGGAAGGAACATCCGGTTTCGCCCCAGCTGGAGATGACAACATGGGGTGCGGGTGTGTGACAGAAAAAGAAAGCTTGAGAGTATCCAGACAAAAACACACATCTCCTGGGAGGCTATAATGAAATCTGGTGTTGCGATTTGTCCTCCTCCTGCAGATAGGTGTGAATTAGGGGAATTCGCTGAGGGATCTTCTCATGCACACCTCATTTCATTATTTTCAAACGCCACATGTAGCTTTTGCAATCTGCGACAAATCAATCGGAAGGACCGCACGTTCCCACAGCAGTGTTTTTAAGCTAATGGCCCTCCATCTGTCGAGAATATGTCAAATAACCATTTTCACGACTGAATGCGCTCATGTAATAGCGTTCGTAACAAGTTTGCAACAAGTTTTTTGGTTAACAAAGCAGTGCATGTAGGCATGCAGGTCATCGAGTTGAGCACAGAGTGGGCTTTGTTGCTGTTTTATATAAGATGAGCAGCAAGTGGATCCAGCGAGTATTATTAGAAAGTTGTTTTCATGAGAGGAGATGCTTTGCACATGAATACCTTTTACTGTAATTAGCAAAAGTGAAGCCCACCCACTGAGCTTCTGCATCAACAAGGAAATCATTAAGGATTGAGGCCATCTAGTGGTGTGGATGTGAAGCACACAGGGTGATTTCACTCTCTCACTGCTCGCATTAATAAGACAGAAGCACGCATTGATGAGAATTTACACTGAAAATGACAAGCGCCGCATCAGAATACAGATTACATTCCGTTTCAGTGAGACTGTCACACATTATTCTGTATGACCAGCATATTGCCTTGAGGCGCTGATTTCAAGGGGGAAAAAATCTTATAAGGTTATTTTTTTTCCTGTGATTTCCTGTGATTCGATTATGTTATCTGCCTGCAGGCTTGTTGAGAAACTTTTGAACATGAACGGGAATGAAAAAGTAGTATTATTTAGTTTACAAGGCTTAATGTGTGACACAGTAAATTTTATTTTGACATCTGCAGCAGTCATGCCACCCCCTTTAAAATTACGGATTGCTGCTGGTAATATTCTTTTGCCCTAAATGTAGCATGTGAGTTTATGTCTTTCTGTCTGTGATGTTTAGATATATATCAGAGCCCCACACAAAGCTGAGAAACTGAGTTGCAATCATTTTACAATGTGAGAAGAAAGAGAGCATGGGGTGATGTGAGAGAAATGAAACCAGCGCAGCTTTGCAGGATACCAACTTGCTTTCACAACAGGGTGCAAAACATTTTAGCGGCCATTTATTAAACATTTTTGACCTAAATATAAAAAAGAAAGTCAGTAAAATCAGCCCTGGGCTGTTAGCATTGCACAAAGCAACGTCACATCATATCACTCAGCATTATCTTTTTTCTTTTCACGTGATTAAATAATAACATCTAAAATCAATATTTGATGTCCATTTACATTTTTTTATTGGCAAGTAATCACGTAATGAGCAGGATAATGTACAGCCAGCCAGTCCTTATGACGAAATAAATCCTGACAGGCTGATTAGCACACCACCGCAAAGCGGGAGAGTCTGGTATCATCCTAAAACAGATTATTTAGCATTAACAACCGGCTGACTGTACATTATCACTAGCGTATTAACGCAATATAACATACTTAATTTGATTTTGTATTATATTTATTAAACATCTGAACCAAGTCAGAAACATTCTCTTGATGTACACAGGCATAACAAACATATCCTCACTAATTAATATCCCAAGAGAATTGTGAAACTGTTTAAATGAAGCGAAATGCTTGCCAGTTTTCATGTTAATATCCATTTCCTTCATGTAATAGTCTCATTAAAATATAAATTATAGATATTTTTGTTATTAAATATGAATGCCGCCTATTGCTGGCGAAGTAAAGTGGCGGTAAATCTTTCTGATGCATTGTGCTGTCAGGAGAAATTGTGAACGGGCTGATAAACTATCACCTTGTTTGGTCCTCAATAAATACGGTACATCTGTTATTCTGCCAGTTAAGATGGAGTATAGCTGCCTCCTTATGAGGGCCTTTATTAATAATCAAAAACTGTCCTCCGAAAGGTTGCTGGCGTTCATTAAGTGTGCTGTTAATGTGCTAAAATAAACCAGCGCATATAACTTGACCGCTTTATGCTGGCGGAGCGAATCAGAACAGAATGACTGTGATGTAATCTTAAAGTCCTCATCCTTTATCTCCCTCTCTCTGTTTTTTTTCCCTTTTCTCTGTCTCTCTGTCTTTACAGGAAAGAGGCAATATCAAAGTGGTGTTCAATGTGGGCACCGATGACATAAACATTGAAGAAACTTCAAAGTTTGTAAATGATGGAAAGTACCACATAGTTCGCTTTACGAGAAGTGGTGGTAACGCCACCTTGCAGGTGGATGATCTGCCAGTCATTGAGCGCTACCCATCAGGTAAGAGCCCTAAGCCTTTATACGCATGTTCTCACACACACACATACAGACACACAATCTCAGTCATGCAGCTATGCACAATGGGAACAATAAAAGGCTGGCAGAGCTCAGGAAAAAGAATCTGAATCACAGGGTTAAGGACAAAATGCCTTTGTCTGTGATTGTGGTTTCTCACAGTTAAAAAAAAAAAGGTAACCCTGGTATCCTTTCCAAATGTCAGCAGAGATGATTGCTCTTGGGGCTTTAGAAGGCTGAAAATGTCAGAGCCAGGGTTATCAAATTCACCAGCCTCTCAGTCGCCTGAAAAGCCCTGACAAAAGCTTGACAAGAGATCAGAGATGAGAAATAATCCCATTGCTCTCGTTTGTCAATCATGATGAAAAGGAGGCGGCTGCATTAGTCTTTTAATTTGTATTTTACTTCAAGCTCTTCTTAAACCATCGCTTCCATTACAGAGATTATTTGTTCTCCATCTCCGCAAACTTCCCGAGAAGCAGACGTGAGAGATTGTAGATGGTAAATGTTGAATGTTCGACGACTGAAGTGGTAATGAACCTCGGAAAAGCTCATGCTTCCCATAAGTGCGTCGCCATCGTCCGTTGCTCATCACTGCGTTCAATACGGGGTCGTCATTAAAGTGTGCGGGAAAAATGCTAATGTATACTCATGAGACACACTAGATTCTGCTGTAGATACATGGGTTGCGTTGAATTGCGTTTTGTATTATTTAATTTGGAGGACAATAAGAATCTTAACAGGATTATCCAAATCCAAGAGTTGACATTTTGTGTTTACAACAGCTTAGGCAAACTAGGACGTGTGCTGAAACGAAATCTAGCTCTTGGAAGCAGAACCATAAAGCGTACAGACGAATAGCCATAGAAACCGAGACACAGAGGTGCTGTTTGACCTTAGCCGAGACCCTCTCATTGTTTTAGTGTAAACAAACAACCCAAATACCAGCAGCGTCTTTCATTTAGAGTGGAAGACAATTGCTTGTTAAAATGGAGCCATTGTAATGTGCCATTTTCTCTCAGCTTCCCGTTTCCATTGTGTCTGTGGATTTAGTGAGCACCGCACATGTGATTGCCTGAATACTAATGCATCTTATGTCTGTGGCAGAATGGAAGAAACTTTTCTGGTGAAATATAAAAAAAAAAAAAAAAGAAGAGAAAAGAAAATTAGTCATGACCGCTTTATTTTAATCAGCGCTTGATTGACTCGGCTCCGCATTAGATGAGATAATAAATGCATAGAATTTAAATTGACCACCAGGCACTGGGAGAACAAAAAGGGCAATTTGTTTATCTCGAACAATTAATTCTAACTACTATAGCTTTTGAATACAAATAAATGTGTAATCTTAATTTATATATGCATATTGATTTCCCCCCCCCCTCTCTCTCTTAACCTCTTCTGTCATTCTTTCACCTAGCTAATTATATTTGTAAGTAGTAATTATATGTAGAAGCTTAATAATGGAAGTGGTAAACCAAGAGATGTGTTTTTCTAGGTGAATGTTGTTAGTATAGTCTGTCTTGTATGATTTATTTATATATTCGTTGCTTTTTAAATGCATATGTTTACATTTTTATATATTGCCTGTTGGGAACAATTTGCATTTTATTATATATCATAATCTATAGGATTAACAGAATAGTTTCTTTATTGGCGTTAATTTTCCATCAACACCTTAAACATCCAATTAATCTTTCCATTTCACAAAAGATTCTTTATACATTTATATTAAAAATACTCAACATTCTCTAGTTCTGTGTGTATCAGGCATGGTTTAATACAATTTAAGATCCTGCACCGACTCCACTTGTCTAAACTAAAACTCTCTAAGATGTTTCCCTCCGTAGACCCACTGTGTGATAGATGCAATCAAACCCCGGCATCACTTGTTTTGGAGTTGTTCTAAAGTTGTTAATTATTGGGATTCAGTTTTTAAATTAATATCAGAAGTGTTGGGAAAACAAGTATACCCTTGGCCTATTTTAGTTCTATTTGGTGTTAAAAGGGTGATAATGCAGAATTATCTAATAATCAACGTACAGTGATTAGATTTATAACCCTTTTGGCACAGAGATTGATTTTACTAAATTAGAAACGAAAAGATCCTCCACGTTGCTCCACATTAATAAAAAATGTCATGTCCTATCTGCTACTTGAGAAGCTTAGGCTTTCCCTAAAAAATAAAACAAAAGAATTTTTATGTAATATGGAATCCTTTTATTGAGTACTTTAACAAGAAAGCAGTGATTGAACCTTAGTAGAAACACCTCAAATTTCCCCCCTTAAATATTTTTTTTCTTTTGGAATTTTCTTTATTTTTTTAATTTTATTTAATTTTTTTTATTATAATTTTATTTTTATTTTTTTCCAGGTTTTTTGCCCCTTCCCCTGTTTTCTTAGGTTGTTTTTTGTTGCTGTTGTTGTTCTCTTACGCATATAATAATAATAACATGATGTTACAACTTTGTGTTTAAAAGGAAAAAAGTATGCATATGTAAAAGTTATCATTTGTACTAAAAATACAATAAAGAGAATGTTTAAAAAAAAATCTCAAGAAATAAAGGGTTATTTTAAGAAAATCTTTGAAAGATTCTTTGGGCAGTCAAAACACGTTTAGCAAAAGATTTTTAGTCACACAGGTTTGAGACACCATGATATTGAGTAAAAGATTGTAAAGGTATAAGGTGAGCTGAAATACATTTTTGAGCGTATATCCCTTTGAAGGAATATTGAAGTCTGCTAAGGGATGGATTGAGAGGGAAATAAACTAAGACAGCTTTACAACATTCACCGTTTTCAGCAAAAGCGATGACATTTTTTTTCCTGTTAGCTTCTGACGGCTGAAGTAATTGCACATTTTTAAAGGCGCTTTGATAAAAGGTGTCTTTAAAATCACCTGTGCTTCAAGTCCATCTAAAGTGTTTTTAAAAAAAGATGTAAAGTTTTTAAATGGACCTTTTCCATATTTAGTATAAAAAACGAAATGTTCTGGTAATGTTTCTGAAAGAATTATCACCACACAGCTACTGCTGGGCACAAAATGGCCACAGCATGAGGTTTAGACTGGCGGAGGGATAAATTGATGTGTTGATGCTGTCCTTGAAAATCACTGAGTATTGCCTAACATTTCAAAATGATGCAGAACAGATATAAAAGCACAGATTTTTTAGGGGAGGGGGTGGGGGATTATTTAAAAACAGGATTGTGTCTAATGCTTAGAAAGGCTGTCAGTATGCTAAGCTAACTCGGCAGTCATTTTCACTTTACCGAGAGGCCCGCAGGCAACTGCCCCCTCATTTAAGCAGAACATGACCACTGCGTGTGTATGAGTGGGTGGGGGTGAGTGTGCAGGTTTATGTGCATTCAAGCAATCATGCACACAACTCGCCCTTGGTCATTCAGTCCATCCTGCTTCAAGAGCTCCTATTGCTTTCCCCCCCTTCCTGTCTTGTTTCTTTTAAGCTATGATTTGAGACAAATTACTCCTTTCACTTTTGATTATTCTAGGTAAAGTGCACAAGTAGACATAAATCACAGTTAGACCTGAATGCACATGGTAGGGGTAAGAAACCGAGAGAATTAAAGAAGAGGGAAAAAACTAATTAAAGTAAAAAAAGAAAGAGGAATTCAAAGTAATGGACTGAGTTTCTGCCTTTTTCTATAATATGGACGTTATATCGACACTCTCAAACTCAAGTCCAGAATCAAGCACTTCATCTGTCCTTATGTGCAGCCCAGAGGAAGCCTTATTTCCCTGTCTGCGGGTGTTCTCCTTCTGCAATCACCTATCAAAAACAGTATTGTACTGTGTTTGAGAAGCAATTTAGTCATGCCATTTCAGTGCTGGATACAGCATAAAGAGCTTTGCCTCAAAAGTGCAGTCGACTAGAGCAGTCATACCAGTGTAAGGTGGTATAAGATACAATTTTGGTGCTTTAAAGGGATAAATCACCCGAATGTCTCAACTTTTATGGAGTTCCAAACCTGTATGACATTCTTCTGTGTAAATCAAAAGATAATAGTCTCAATAATGTCTTATAATTCAAGTAAACTGACATCCAGCTATCATCAAAAAATGTCAAATAGAGTGCTTCAACAGAGACGTCAAACGGCTGAAAACTAATTCACCACTGCTAGATTGTAGAAGTTATATTTTGCTTTAAGCTGTCCCTTAATATATATGCAATATTACATCATATAATATATGCAAATTACATCTATGACATACAAGTTCATGTTTGGATTTTACATGTATAAAATATGTTCTAAATGCAACATACCTAAATATTGGAAAAATGACTGGCTGCTTTTTTTCCAACCGTTGAAATACATCACAAATACATTCAAATATATTACATATAATGATATATTTATATACTGTATGAACACATATGTGACAGCTAATATATTTGAACATATATGTATAGATTTGTATTGTGTATTATATGTAAAGCAGCCATTTTCACAGTATTTAAAAGCAAATGTTGCACGTATTACATTTTATATATCGTCATCTTGGAATTATAAGGTTTTATCTGTGTTATGAACGATTTTGAGCTTCAAAACGTTTGCATTCCATTTAATAAAAAGTCTTAAAACAACTTATAAAAAAACATCCCATAATGTAAATAGGTTGATTGTCAATTAATAAGAACATGTCAATAACTCAATTTTGACAAAAATGTCAGATAGAACTTTATAATTCTAAGGTGACGATTTATGAAATTAAATGATGTACTTGTATGTCATTTGCATATACAGTTCAAGTCAGAATTATTAGCCCCCCTCTTTTAATTTTTTTCCTCAATTCCTGTTTAATGAAGAGAAGCTTTTTTTTAACACATTTCTAAACATGATACTTTTGATAACTCATTTCTAATCACTGATTTCTTTTATCTTTGCCTTGATGACAGTAAATAATATTTGACTAGATATTTTTTAAGACACTTCTATACAGCTTAAAGTGACATTTAAAGGCTTAATTAGGTTAACTAGGCAGGTTAGGGTAATTAGGCAAGTTATTGTATAATGATGGTTTGTTCTGTAGACTATCGGAAAAAAAAATTGCTTGAAGGGGCGGTCACACTTTATTTTGACGGTCCGTTGGTTGAATTTACAGTAAGTTACATTGCATCTACATGCCAACTAATTCTCATTAGATTATAAGTAGACTGTTTGGTTGGGGTTGGGGTTAGGGTTAGTGTAAGTTGACATGTACATGCAAAGTTTCTTATAGTCAGTTAAATGTCTGTTGAAGGACTGTTAAATGTCAGTATCAACAGATATTAAGCAGACAGTTTACAAATACTCAAATGGACCATCAAAATAAAGTGTCTTAAAGGGGCTAATAAATTTGACCTTAAGATGGTTCTTAAATTAAAAACTGCTTTTATTCTAGCCGAAATAAAAAAAATAAGGCTTTCTCCAGAAGAAAAAATATCATCAGACATACTTGTGAGAAATTTCCTTGATCTGTTAAACATCATTTGGGAAATATATATAAAAAAATAATACAAAATGTATTTTAAAGGAGGGCTAATAATTCTGACTTCAACTATATATCCGTGTATGAGATTTCGATGTCAGCTGCACTCACATCTGTGTTTGTAATGAGTAACTACATAAGGTTACTTAGTGATTTGAATGTGTGCCGTTTACATTTAATAACAAAACTTTGACGTATCATTATATTATGTTTACTACATTTTGAAAAAAGCCATAGGAAAGTCTCAATGGAACCAGTCTTCTTGCTCATAATAGAGGTGAAAAGATTGCTCATGTGTTTTATAAAATACTTCTTTTACACTAAAGAAAGCCAGTCGTGAATGGTCTGATGATGTGAGAATTTTCATTTGTGAATAAATTGTCAGTTTACACTTAATGTACAGTATTTGTGCATATATATGTGTAAATCCAGACATTAGAATGTAAATTTGCAAGTAATTTTCTCACATCACAGCCCTCCAGCTGACTTGCTGCACTACTCTTTTAATGTCTGGTCGAGGAAACATTTTCCTACCGTTCATATTTTAATCGTACTTTAATCGCTTACAGCGAGAGGGAGACTCATTTTTGATTGACAAATAACAAGTTAATGGCTCATAGGGTAAAAATTGTGAGGCGTAATTATACTCTTTGGAAATCTGAGCAAGTCAGGTCCGTGTTGAATTTCCCAGTGAAGTCGGTTGTGGTAATTATGTGTGGGCTGTAATGGGAGAGGAGTAAATGTTTTCAAATTATCTCAATTCAATAGCGCTAGCGTAGTTGGCTCAACCTGGACATGTTGCATAAATATCCACATATAAGCACAGCGTCCGCTCAAGGTCGCACGGCGCCCACCGTAGGGAACGACATACGGACATCTCTGAGGTCGAAGCTTTTGTCAGAGCGGTTTCACATTCACATGAACTGATCTTGCATGCATTACTGATAACCTGATAATCTTCCTGTTGCTTTAATCCTTTGAGTGTTTTTTCTGCTACTTTGATGTTTTTTAAATGTATTGTGATCTGATAATGTGAAATTGATCATATAAAAATGACTGCAAATACCTTAGATTAGATAGCAAATGTGAAGCTAAAATCAAACTGGTTGCAAAACGCTGAACTATGTACTGTAATGGCAATATTTCGATTAAAATGAGCTAGTTGTCATGTTTAACTAGATGAAAAATCTGCTAAAAAGATTTAAAAGATTCCTATTTTGTAAATGTCTTATGTAAAGTGATATGGTGTTTAAACGTGATTGACTTTGGTTGATTTCTCTTAACAGTAAGAGTAGGTGCATATTTAACGTAGCACTTCTATTAAAATAGGGTTAATTTGTTGGCTTAAATTTTAAGATTTAATTGATGTATGCAACCTTGGTGTTCCAAATAAAAAAAATGTAAGTAAGAAGAGGAAAAAGAGAAAAAAAACAGACAGTTAAGGCATATGTTTCACTGTAGGTTTTAATCTTTGACCTTTCAGATTTTTAACAATGAAATGTCTCTTTAAACTTTAAAGGCAACATTGATAACGAACGCCTGGCGATTGCTAGACAGCGAATCCCATATCGGCTTGGTCGAGTAGTTGACGATTGGCTACTCGACAAAGGTAAAAACACTGATTAAAACTTTAAATAAAAGATAATTTGATCATAAGCAAGTGATATTTTGCACAGCAAATAAACCATCTAAAACATAAATCCCCTGTATAACCAAGTTTAAAAATTAAACAAATGTAGTAAATGTAATATTTGCACTGTACAGTTCAATAATGTGTTGTTATACTGTACTTGTAAACCTGTCAGAGGTTAAAGGGACTGGTAATATACTGATAACTGAAGTTAGTTCAATCATTAACAAAATATGTTTACATCATTAAAATACTTTTTAATTTAAATAATGTTATTTTCCAGCTGTAATAATCTAAATGAATAATTAAAGTACATGTTAACGGTGGAAACTATTTGAATTCATAATGATGTACACACACTATTTAATGTATGTATATCTTGCATATCTTGCCATGCTAAACATTTCTTTTGGAAACTGCTAAAGTGCACAGTTAAAAACCCAAAGCAAATGTCTCTTAAATAGCTTCAATGATTATTGGCATCAGATATGAAGTCCCTTTAACAAGCAAGTTAAACACACCAGAAGGGAAGACTTGAATGCATGCTGAAATGTATGTAACAGATTGAATCCTTCCAAGTTGATTGTTTTCAAGTTTGCTTGTGTTCTTGCTTTCTCTTTTCAATGGAATTACAACCATGATGAATCATTTGTAATGTGTCATGTAGCTATAAAGCCATTCTCACATAAACCTTATTTCAGTCTAATTAATTTTAATTGCCATTGCCCTTGCTGAAAGGCAATCTCAATAAACGTTACCAGACCTGTGTATACAGGCTTTGTCATTTGCAATAAAGCAAATTTTATTATTATTTTTTTAAAGATAAACAGTATTTTTTTAATGTAAAAGGGGGATTTTTTATTATTTTTTTAAGATAAAGAATATTTTTCTCTCTCATCCCAGTATTTATACGATTGTCCTTTTAGCAAAGTCCCATTGTTTTGTTTTTTTTTAGTTTTGGGACACGGCTTTCTCATCCCCTTCATTTATTTACTTTGTGCCAACAGCAGCCATTAAATTACAGTCGATAAATTACCAGTGTTGCTGTTAGCATTAGTGTAATTTATTGCTTCATGATCCCCCAGGAAAATAAGGTTACGGTTGTTGTGTGTTTTACCATCAGGACTTCCATCAGTTCTGTTTTCTGGTGTGCGTGCGTGTGTTTGCGTCCATGTTTGTTAGCGTGTGCATGTGTATGTGTGCGTCTGGATGGCGTGGGGGAGTGGGCCTCTGAACACTCTTGTATTTTCTGTAACGTTCTCCCTTGGCAGGTCGGCAGCTCACCATCTTCAACAGTCAGACCACCATAAAGATTGGAGGCTGGGAGACGGGCAGCCGGCCCTTCCAGGGTCAGCTCTCAGGGCTTTACTACAATGGGCTAAAAGTACTCAACATGGCCGCTGAGGGTGACCCTAATGTGCGTGTGGAGGGTAGTGCCCGGCTAGTAGGAGATATGCCCTCTTCTTCTATTACGCCACAGTCCAGCGTCTCTGCTGCAGGAAACCGTTCAGAAACGTCACCCTCCATCACTGACATCACCACTACAACTGCGTCCAACCGCCAGGGCAAGCAGACCACTACTCCACAGGTCAGCGACACCTTTATTCTACGAAGGCTGAAGCTGGGTGTTTGATCTATTATTTTCTTTCGTGTCAGAGTGCGATGTGATTGGAAATTGCTGGATTCTTGAAATCAACATGGTATTTCAAAGATGCACTCAGTGATGATTGTTTACTCCAGCACTGTTTGACGCCTGATAAGATGCATTTTTTTGGCCAACTGGACCACAAGTCATACCTGTCAACCCTCCCCTTTTTCCCTGGATTCTCCCGTATTTTACAGTTCTATCCCGCTACCATCCCGTAAAGGTATTTTACCGTATTCCTCCATAGTGATAAATAGTGACGCGCTCTATAGTAATAAATAAATGCTGTTTCCCAAACGGATACCGTACATGCAATTTGAAGCGTAGCGAAAGTGGATACTAAATTTTGGGTGCGTGTTTGAACAGACATATACACATAATTAATAACAATAACATCTAAAGATGTCGATCTTGATGGGTTTTTTTTTTTTTAACACAACTAATTTTGTCCTAAATAAACATAAAACGTTAGGAAAGCTATCAAATGCTTTCATTATAAAGTTAGATGTGTGCACTTTTAAAGTGACACCTCTGTTATTTAATGTAATCACTAAAAAAATCTATGAGATATGAGATTCATTCGTTGCTCTTTATTCAGAATGTGTAAGTTATACAGTGAGAAAAAGATTGAGATTTGACAACTTTTTCTTTATAATAGCTCATTTTAATAAGCTAAACTGTTTGCTAACGTATACTACTCAATTTTCTTTTGTAAATAATAATATTTAAAAATATTACTGACCGTTTAACTGCTTATTTACAATGAAACCGCTGCAGAAGAACATATTTAATATGGGGATTTTTTTGTTGTTGGGGGGGGGGGTTATCCCTTATTATGGTGGGCGTATCCCTTATTTTCACACCCCAATGTTGACAGGTATGCCACAAGTAAACATATTTCCTGGTGTTTTGTTTAGTCACTTTCAACCACTTCTTTTTTTTAATAAAGAAGGATGTATAGGTGGGAGATTGAATCAGGTTTCTAATCGTTTACTCTAATATTGTGAAATAAGCTTGGTGCAGTTTATATATGAACATGAATGATGAAAAGGGAAAACAAAATGTAGAGCAGCAGTTTTGATTTCTGCTGTGCCATTGCAGTGGGGCTTTTTTCAGGCAAGGCTAGTAATAGAATGAGTACTTTCTACATTTTTTCCCCCTCCAGACTAACTTTGATGTCAAATACAATGCTTAAACCCTAGCATCTTGCTAACATACTTGGCCAACCTGTCCCATAATGTTTAAGAATTCCATTTGCACAGAAGAAACTGTTTAAAGCAGTCTGGTCAAATATGTTGGCTACCTCTCTCAGTGGTTAAAAGTGAACAAGCTCCAAATATTTTATATCCAATTTACATTTTGCCTTCCGCATAACATAAAACCAGGTGTAAACAGGCCCTGAGATAGATTAGTTTGTTGTCTGATAGCTTACTAATATTTTTTAATATTAACATCTTCATCTTAAATGAGCATAGGTGACCAATCCTGCTCCTGGAAGGCCACTGTCCTGCATAGGCATGGGACGATAACCGGTTGCAAGGTTTACCATGGTTTGGAAAAGTCAAGGTATTAAAACCGCAAAAATGTTTTGTTAGAGTTTTTTTAAAGGTTTTTTTTTATGTGTTGTAAGGAAATCTGTTTTATTGAAGCTAATAAAAATAGTAGAAGTCAATGGTTTATTTTAATTATGTAGACTGACATGTTTTATTTTTCCAAAATATTAAAAATGTTTCCTAAAATGTAATATATTGTGTTAAATGTGTAACAGTTTTTGTTTTTTACTAAGACATTTAAAAAGAAATTATTTTACTGAAGTAAACAGTACTGTGATACCATGAAACCATGATATTTTTACTCAAGGTTATCATACCATCAGAAACTTTTACCGGCCCATGCCTAGTCCTGCATGTTTCAACTCCTACAATAATTAAACACACCTGAACCAGCTAAAATTATGGACCAGGAAACCTCTAGAAACTTCCAGACAGGTTTGCTGAGGTAAGCTGAAGCCAAACTTTTTTCAACAGTGGCCCTCCAGGACTGAGACTAGACACCCTTGCTCATTATTTAGACATAATTGATCATTATGACTACATACTATATGATCTATGACTACCTAAAAACTTTAAAGTAATATTTATGTAAAGCATATTAATCAGTAAAGCATATGTAAAGCATATTAATAACAAATTACTGAGTGCAACTTTAACATTTTGTTTTGGAAAAGCCTGGACATGCGCAATACATAATGAATACGCTCAATGTTGTTTTTAGGCAGTAAAACTTGCTTGGAAATGGGTGTCTGATTTTCCAGCAAATGACGCTTCAGTTCAGAAATTGGTCTATACCTTATGTGGTAATCGTAAACAACCGGGAAGGTCACGGAGAAGTCATGAAGATTCATTGGCTCAGAGTGTTGGAAGTGTTTGGTGCAATCAGATTGAAGCCGACAGACTGACTGTGTGTGTTGTCTGGGTCAGTGTGTTGTGCTTTATCTCTGTTCCTTTATTGGCCGTCTACATCATTACTCTCGGCCTCTCTCTTTATTCCTCTCGTACACACTGGCTCCGTTTCTCCTTTACCATCCAAAACATTATAAGTGGCATTTCAATAAGCGACCCAGACAGCAACGAGGCCGGTCTAAACTGAACTCGGTGCTCTCTCAAGCAAAAGAGGCCTCCAGACTAAGACCAGGGCACTTAAAGATGAGCCCGTGGCTGGATCGCACATTATCGAACCGGCAAAGGGTTTCGGCCCAGCACAATTCAATTGCTTTCAGACATAAAGTGATTGGCCCGTTTCTTTTGTGTATGTGCTGTGGCTCAGGATGAGAGAGAGTGCCTGGGAGACTAGAGTCAGTCAATAAGTCTGTGTGAACAGAGAGAACCCACAGGCAAATGGAACGGGGCCATAAAGGGGAGAATCGGTGGGGGAGACGAGCGCCGTGTAGGTGGACATGCTTTTCTCCTTTACAACTTGCAGGTTTTTCTCGCCACTCTCTCTCTCTCCGATGCCACTGCGAGGCATCATTCAGACCCTGACAGTGAGCTCTAATTACGGTGGCGCTGTAATTACATGTCAGAGCAGGAGACTGAGCGGGGTGATTGACAGGCTTGCCAAGGCCAGTTCAGTCCCGTCTTCTCGTGCGTGACTTTACGTGCTGTGATTTAGCCTCCACAACAATAAAAACGTAATTTGATATGGTTAAAACTGATTCTGGCACTGCATATTAAATTACCCCCCCCCGCTCAAGGGCACTCCAGGCACGTTGTGTGAAAGCGATAGTTGTGCAATAACAGATATTTCGATCTATTAGCGCCCAATTGTGATGTGGCTTATCATGGCCTCGTCTGTGGATTGTATTACAAAATGGTGGGCTCGTTGCCCTCCGCTCACCGACAATGATGGTAAATGTTGCCATGGTAATGTGAGACTCCTCTCTTCTCGGCACAGCGGTGTCTACACTACACTCTAAGTTTGCGCCATCTGCACTCCATTATCATCCATTACAATCTAATTCTGTCTCTCTGCACAGCTGCACTGTCCAAATCAACTGCTTCATGTTTTTAAAGATGGATTTTAATATCTAATTAATGATAAAAGCTGGATGGAGAGGGATACGAAATCAAAGAGGAGTTTGTGGTTCTTTGATTACAGGCCTTTGTGATGCCCATTAGACAGGAGCGGCCATTAGACCGGAGAGCTCTCTGTAATAAGGGCTAATGGAGCTTCTTGGGCTCTCCGTCTTCGTAACACTTTTCTAGAGTGTCTGCAGAGGTCTCCCCCCCTTCAGCATCCTTGAATTAGCCGAGATCTAGAAGAACGGCTGAAGGAATTTAAGTGTCACTTGAGAGCATGAAAATTGCTGTGCAGTATGCTAAGGGATAGTTAGCTGCATAGATATGTAATTGTTCAATCTGTATGAAAAGATTGAGAATCAAAATTGAAACTGAATATATTTAATATTTATATTTAATGATTATATGGAACAGTGACGTGTTTATTAGTCAACTATTAGTTTATTAAAAAGCACCTGTCGTGTACACAATGAAGTTTAGTGCTTACGTTAGCATCATGTTTTAAAAACCAATTCCAATGTCCAATTTTAAGAACAAATTACAATGAATCAACAACTTGTGTTAATCTTAAAATGTATGTTTTCAAAGCTTTATCATATTTTATGAGTTGAATTCCTGAATATGTATAGAATTTAAAAGTTAATATCAGATTTAGCAATCTAAACCTACAAAATATAGTTACAATTCAGACTTTAACAATAAGGACTGCTTGATGTGTGAGATATTCGGGACAGTAGACAGGATTGTTACTACCCCAATCGGGCCAGTGCTGCCAAGTCCCTAAAGTTTAAAGGTGCAGTATGTAAGTTTGACACCCAGTGGTTGAACCAGGTATTGCACTCCTCGATCAAAACAAACGCAAGTGCAGGTTGCCAGATTGAGGACAGGAGAGAGTGATTTAAGCAGTGTTCTAAATAAAAGCAACAGCACCCGATAGAAGGAATATTCCATATTAAAAGGAGTTTTTGTCCTAACCAACAGCTCATTGATATATCAGAAACGGCTTCTATTTCTCACAGGTGAACAACAGAAAACTATGACAATGATCACCTGAGTTAAACCTCATGTGCTTTATTCGGTGTGAAATGCTATCAATGTGAGTTTGAATGCCATTTTACATTATATTTTTTGCCATATACTGAAAGCAGCAACAGTTCACTTCAGATCATGAAAATAAAATAAACCATTTGAAATTGGACTTTAGAACTAAACACATATTAGTGATTCAGCATGTACATTTAATAATGTTAAAGAGAGTTAATATGTATTAAATAAATTATAAACCTTGTCTGTGCTTGTGAATGGCAGTATTTAAATTTCTGTCGTGTTTCGTTTGGTACAAATAGCTTATCACTGCGTAAATCATCACGAAGCGTGTTGTTAGGACACGCGGTTACAGTGTAACCTAATGTTTATGTTTGTAATATTTAAACTATTTGCCAATTAATAACCTCGTGGAATAGAATTTGTCTCATTTCGGAGTCTGCTCTTGTCCACCGGAGGTCGCATTTTGGTCACGGACACAAGCTTTCAGAGCCTTTCTGAATGAATGAATGGAATGCGTGGTTTTCCACCAAGGCAGCCCTGGATGCTGAAAAATAATTGGCTAAACTGGCATTGGGCATGTTAAAGTGACCAAAACAAAAACAGCGTTCCGGCACGGAAAACACAATTTCAAAGCAGAATATCTGACTTAATCATTGTTTTTCAGATAAACAAGTATGTTCGCTTGGCATGTTTCTTAAATACCCGCAAACATATTATGGTGTTTTTATACTTTAGAAGAGTCAAAACCTTACATACAGCACCTTTAATTTGTCTGCGACTGTTTATCAATTGCGTACAAATACAGTCTTAGAATTGAGAAACAGTTTTTGCTTTTAAGCCTTTAAATGTTACCTTCTCTGTGATGTCGGAAACACCATATTGCTTTTCGGTTCCACTTAGCTGGTTGGATGTTGTGAGCACATTTGTTTTTTTTCCCATTAGTCAGTGACCAATCGGGCGTTGTTCCCTGAAATTAAATACACGCTCATGGTAAAACATGCAAGACATGAATGAATTTTCATATTCTTTATTAAACATTGTTTGAGTTTCAGAATCCTATAACTGTTCATTCCCAGCTTTAAATGAGTTTTTGAGTGCCAGAGTGTCAGCGTATAGCCTTGGCAAGTAAAATCACCATAGATAATAGAAGATGATTACTACAGTACAAGCAGTTTACAAATGAATGCTTTCATAGGAAACAGTATTTCATGCAGCTCAATTGATTCGTTTGTATTGCGGCAAATTTGTGTGTAGTGTAAATGAGGTCTGTAGAATAATTTTGCATACTCCGCATGGCCAGTTTTTTCCGTTTAATGACTCCGAATCTGCTGTGCGAGCATACTTAATCTTAAAAATGACGTGTGGAGCTTGGATTATCCTCAGATAAACTGTTTTTTGCCATTGTCTGACAGCGCCTCGCAGCATATAAGCTTTTTAAAGAAGCGTTAATGATAGAAAGCCGGCGAGAGTAGCGGCGTTGTGTTTTACTCGTTTCTGTTCAAACGGCAACCACAACAAACAAACAACCGAGGTCGTCTCAAAGGAGCCCAACATGCTTAGAAAAACACATGCATGCACCGTCTGCTTGTGACTGACAGATGAGATGTTTAATATTTCTATCAGAAGTTGATTTCCTTTGTGACTGCCACCCGCACGACTGATGTTCAGAAGTGACAGCTTGTTTTTTTGGTATTATCTTCTTTACGCTTGGTCCCAATCTTTCTCTTAGCTTTATCTTCTCTAAAGTATACTTTCTCTGCATTTTACCTGTTACATCATCATGTTTATGGATATGCGGCTACTCTGTCTTGTTTTTGATGCCATGTTTGTGATATCCCTTCACATCTGCGGCCGCCGTGTTCGGCGCGATGGGATTTGGCATGCCAGGAACCCGTGTGTTTATTCTGATCTGCTGGGACATCTTGCTGTGCCGGGCCGTCAGGCTATGTGCTGGGCTTTAAATAATATATTAGCATTTCCTGTGTGAGCTATGCATGTCATTAAACACCCTGGGGTATCTTTTAGATCTAGAGATGGGCAGAGGGCAGTGAAGCGCCACTTCTCTGCCTAGAAAATGGCAGCGTGGGCGTGTGCCACGTGAGAGTCATGCATTTATAGATGCCCTGTGTTGGCGCGGAGTGGATCTGATTCCAGCAGATGTAAAATAGGTCACTTTTTTTTCTCTTTTGGTTAAAATGTTCACTGAAAATTACTGTAATGTGTTTACAGTGTGTGGTCCTGGTGTCATTACAAATCAGTTCTTTCACACTGGGAAATTATATGGAAATTGTTTGGAAAAAAATGTCTGTAAATTTGGTTTCTTATGGCTTTGTGAGTGGAAATGATGTACAGGAATGTGTGGGATACTTTGGACAAGTTGTTGGAGATGCCTCCAGAATGTAAGTAATGTATGAAATGTAATTATTCAAGTAGAAAGCAAACTTTCAATGGAAAAGAAGAAATGTAATGGTACAGCAAAGAAAACAAAAAAAAACTAAATGTATATAATTATATAACTAAATATATATGACCAATTCCATGCAAATGTCAACCTTGCCTTAAAAAAACTAAGTTGTCATCATAAACAGCAAAACCGTTCTAATTCTTTAGTGTATCCTTGTATTTTACAGTGCTGTACAAATACTCAAAAATGTCTCGGTCAATGTTTTCAAACAATTATATTTGATTTACCAAAATCTCACAAGTGGAAATTCTACATCCGTCACATCCATAACAGAAAAGTCACATCCATAATTAAGCTTTTTTTTCATAAATGCAAAAATGTATAATTAAATAATACCAATCATTTTTGTTCTATAGAGAGCCGACACTTATCCTTGTGATTTTCATTATTTCTTTTGGAAAGTATGTTGTATTCTGTAGACTCGCAGACTTCGTCACATCCATAACGCGTTTATTTTCCTCATTTAAGGTATAAAAATTGTTTTCAGATTGATATTTTTCTGATCCCATAATTCTGTATATATTTGTTTTGTATAAATATACACGTGTATATTTATACATCTGCTTACATTTATACATGTGTATAAATGTAAGCAGATGTTTCAATATAATGTAAACATATACCTTATCAGTGCCTTTATGTTTTGAGTTTTTACTGCAAATGTCACATCCATAACGCTGGAATTGCTCATATATATATTTCCAAAGTATTCATTCATTTATTTTTATTTAACAGTGGGGAATTGAAATATAGCTCATATGAAAAAAAATGCATTTAAACGTATTTATTATCAAATGTAATATTTATTTATATTAACATAATATATTTATTATATCACATAAAATCTGTATTTGTTTTTTTAGATTTTTAACATATTTTTTAGGTATTTTATCTAAATACCAATGCAAAAAAAATGTTTTTTTTTTTTAACTTTAATTTATGGTTGAAATATTATAATATACGTAATGGCTTTATTTACTTGTTTTTGTGACAAATTTATTGAAATAAGCAGTTAGTGATGTCTTAATGTTTTAATGTACAAGTAAAATATGAATATGTAGGCTAATTTAGTGGAAAATATAGTTCAACAGAAAATGACAGATCTCAATCCTGAGATTTAAGAGTTTATATTGTTTTGTTAAACAAAGATAAAATATAAATCTAGAACTTAAAAATGTAATTAAGTAATATGAAATTATTATTTATCTAATAATATATATTAAAAAAATCTACACTGCTGTTTAAATTACAAAGGTTTTATGAATATTTTGATATATAATTTTCACTATAGCAATTATCATTTAGACCATACAGTGATTGTTGCCAAATACATTCAGATACTGTATTTCACTAAATGAGCACAGAAGAATTTTTTCCCACAACTCAGAGCAATTATTAGAACAAACTTAGGTCTTATTTTAAGGCACAACGGTAGCACTTTATAATAACTACACGCTATGAATCATATATTAAGCATTAGCAGATAGTAAATTCATTATTTATTAAGCATTAACTCCACATTAACAAACTTTAGTAAGCAGTTTATACCTGCAGCTACAAATGCTCTATTCTTGACTTATAAGGACATTTATAATGTGCTTAGTAATTGTGTTAGTAATACTTTAAGGATTCATTTTTCATTACTAAATTAAGCATCGCATTATTTACAAACCAGTTATTTGAGAATAGTTTGTTTTTTTTAACGATCATTCAGAATGAGTTAGTAAACGATTAATAAGCTATTCAAATCAACTTTTATATATTGCATTATTCAGGCATATATTAATAGTTAATTTGTATGTTAAGAAATGCTTTATTAACTCAACTTCATCCAGTTTTGAGACCTAATATAAAGTGAGGACTATTCATGCTTTATAAATCCCTTATAAATGATTATTAAAGGCTCAGTTTTATTCTAAACAGGAAAAAAGAACATAGACGACGTTATTCATTTCTATTAAATTTAGCTTAACTAGGTTAACTAGGCAGGTTAGAGTAATTAGGCAAGTTATTGTTTAATGATGGTTTGTTCTGTAGACTATCAAAAAAAATTGCTTAAAGGGGCTAATAATTTTGACCTTAAAATGTTTTTTAAAAAGCTGAAAACTGCTTTTATTTTAGCCAAAATAAAACAATTAAGACTTTCTCCAGAAAAAAAAATATTATCAGACATACTGTGAAAATTTTCTTGATCTGTTAAACATCATTTGGGAAATATTTAAAAAAAGAAAAAAAAATTCTGACTTCAACTGTACACAAATGAAACTGTATCAAAAGAAAAATAAATATTTGCAACCTTATCTAAAATAAAATAACTGTACAGTTTAAACATTGTTAAATAACTTCAAAATGATGTATCATAATATATTGTATATACTATGATATATCATAATATAAATTATATTGTTGTTTTTTTTATCCAATTGTATGCTGTATTTTGACACTCCGGTTATTCAGCAAAGTTTAAACTTTACAGTCATTTTATTATTTAGATAGGATTGCAAAGACATATTGTTCATTTGATATTAATAATCATTTATAAGAGATTTATAAAGCATGAATAGTCCTCACTTTAGATCAGGTCACAAAATTGCAGGAAGTTGAGTTAATAAAGCATTTCTTAACATACACAGTAGCCAATACTATATGCCTGAATAATACAATAAATACATGTTGATTTTAATAGTTTTTTAATCATTTAATAACTCATTCTGAATGATCGTTAAAAACCACCGACTATTCTTAAATACAAACGGTTTGAAAATAATGCGATTAATTTATTCCTGAAAAATTAATCAGTAACAAATTATGAAAGTACAGTTACTAAGCACATTATAAATGTACTTATAAGTCAAGAATAGAGCATTTGTAGCTGCAGGTATAAACTGCTTACTAACGTCTATTAATGCAGAGTTAATGATTAACAAATAATGAATTCACTATTTGCTAATGCCTAACAGATGATTCATAGCGTGTAGTTATTATAAAGTGCTACCGACACGACAATTGAAAACACTTATTTTGGCCATTTATAATTTTCTGCTAAAAATCATTAATAAATTAAAATTAAATGTTTTCCCATTTAGCTGTACATTGAGTTTTCACTTGATTTATTGAAACAAATTAATAAAAACCTGTTAATCCTTCATATCCAAATAAGATTCACAGTGTTATATTTCCAGATTTTTTTTGTGTGTTGTATTGGGTTAGTAGCTATAATTAAATTCTGTAGTATGACCTCAATTTGATGTGCCTGCGTGTGTGTAATCTTCGTGTGTCACAATTCCCAAAATACAACAGTCCAGCAACAAGCTTCACGTGTACTTTAATGAGGTACCAACTTGTTTCATTGTGTTGCATCATGAGGGCAGGAGTGTTCAGCACAGAAAGATTTAAACCGGTCCAGATTCATCGGACTTTTTTTTTCCCCACTTATGTCCAATTAATGGATCCTGTGACTTGCCCTGCGTGCACTGTTGTCCCAGTGCTCATTTACACTGACCGCCTAAATCAGTCAATCAATACGATTGTTTGAGCTGGCACAGAGAGAGTAATAAAATGGACTGCTGCTCAGCTACTTTTCCTGGCTTGCTTTTTTTCCCTCTCTCTCGCTCTCTCCCTGGAGGTGATAGATATTACAAATGATTATAAATCTGTGTGCTTTAGGGTAATGAAGACCCGGTTAATTCAGTGTGGCTCGTGCAGCCATCATGAAAGCAGATATTTGTGTTTTGACCTGTCATCTCAAGTCTCCAATTTGCTTCGCCAACGAGACCTTGGCTCGTCTTTGTTCCTTTTTATTCATTCTGTCACATTTATAATGTATGGCTTCATTTGGTGGAGATTCTGCAGATGCGGGGGACGAATCCAGTCACGTGAGAATGACCACTGTGTGAAAAACGGCACCTACCGCGTATCTCTTTATCTGTTCACCCCTCCTTTCTCGGCAAGCGTGTACATGCCCAAAGCTTGCATTTGAATACGAGTTAAACGAGTGTTCACGCTGGCAAGTTTGGCTGGCGGAGGCATTTAGATGGAGCAGAATAACCCACGGTCCCAAGAGGCACAAGAGGGCCGGTGGAGATGAAAACATGGAGCTTTTGCCATCCGTTGTGTAACATTCTCTTTCTGAGAGTGTGCATGCGTGTTTGATGTTAGATTGTGGGTTGTCTCTCTATGGAGTTTCATGGCAGGGCATAAGGTGTGCAACCCCCCCTTTTTCCACATCCACACATCAATCTCTTTCTAAAAAAAAAAAATGCTATAATAAAATGTCTCCAACTGAGCGAACCCTTAGCAACCTCAAGCTGAGTTGTGATTGGCTGAAAGGAGTCAGGTGATCGGCTTGCAGTCATACCGTATTTTCCCTCTCTCCCGCCTCTCTCTGTGTGTATCTTTCTCGTTTTCTCTTCTCCCTTGCTTACGCCTTCCCTCCCTCTCTCTCTCTCTCTCTCCTAGTCTGTAGAAGGCACTCATAGTCTCTCCTGATGCAGAGACAATTTATCATCCCTATCTGCTTACCAAAGTAGGACTTCTCCAGTCATCACTTTTGATCTGACAGAGCGGACTTTATTTTACTGGTGTGGGGCTTTTTTTTTTTTTTATTGCTCTAGGAGCAGGGACGGGGAGATCAGAAAGGGAGAGAGGACAAACTCTCACCTAAACAGAAAGCAGACAGTGTAGCCAGGCTGCCATCATGGATGCGAGGTGGCATTGTTCCTCATCCCAGGTAGTCTCTCTTTCTCACGGTCCTTCTCCATCCAGCCATCATCGCATGCAGAGTCTTTGATGTTTTCATATCCATGCAGCGAAAGAGGCATGCACCATTTGTCTGCAGCGCTCTGCACGTAGAGCGAGCGAGCGAGAAGTGAGAGAGAGAGAGAGCCATAGAGAAAGAAGAAAGAATTGGGGCAGCAGGGAGGGAGTTCTGGGAAAAGAAAGAAAAGTTACAATGCTTTTGTGAGATCGGTGTCTTTTGTTGCCAATGTCAACGTCTGTTTTACCGAGTTTGCTTTTCCAGAGTAATTTGTGGCATGCCAGATTCTTCATATCCTTAACTAAAAGCTTCCTACAGTGGTTTCAAATGGCCAACAATGTGTCATTTGTGTCATCTTTTTCTGATTTGAATCTGGGTTTTTTTTTTCTCCCCCAATTAAAAGTGGCTGAAGATCAAATACTGTCTCAAGTAATGTTTAAGTCAGTGTGCTGTGAACAAGTGTGTGCTGTGTTATGGGATGGCTGAGGTTTGCCGCTTCAATCTGTAATAGCGTGTACTCTCTGTGGGCAGCGTGCATGATCAGATTTATTTATGCCCACTTGGATGACCCCTGGGACTTGCTTGTAATGGCTACTTGTGACTCACATGTCTTCTCAGAGTGAGTCAAAAGTACTTTGGGAACTTTTACTGTCAGCCTCAATCCTGGTATCTTTTTTGTTTTGTTTTTTTGAGAACCTTTTTATATATATTTGGATAATTAAAACCCTTATAATTTAGGATTTTTGAATAGTCAATGTTTAACTTTGTCTATTTGCCTTATTTTTTTTTAAGAGTAAGAAGTCGGCCCACTAGCCAAAAAAAAAAAAAGATGATTTCATTCATCTGAATTTGCACTGTAACATGTTAGGTTATAAAATGATTTTTATTCAAATTTATAAAGTTTATTAATGAGATATTATAGCTTACTAATTATAAGTAAATCTTTTGAAATGTGATGACAATCAAATACCTGAATGAGATACTTCATCTATAAAGGATTTTGCTCTCTTAGTCATCTTAGTACAGCATTAGAAAAAAAATGAAGGAGAAAAAAAAAAGAACTTGAGCCTGCACTCACTTTTTTCTCTCTTTTTTTTTTTTTTTTAACTTCCACAATGTTGTATATGTACATGATGTCAGTGAGTGCAAGTGGAGGCCCTGTGGGCCAGCTCTATATTTTTCTGTGCATGCTATCCCTGTACTAACAGGCAAATCTCCATTGTGTTTCCTGTGGTATTTTTTCCTTCATCTGTTTTTGTTAAAGAATACTGCAGTGCATCAGTGGCCATTTTTTATTCATTGTACGAGCTCTTGGTATTTTAAACACACAACTCTCAGCAAAGTGAGGCTGCATTTAGCACCAGGACATCTCTATGAATATTCACACTTCATTAGCAGGCTGCTAAGTTAGCTGGCAGACTTTGATGTACTTGTGCTTTCTCTCGTTCTTTTCTTTCTCTCACTCTGGCTAAAGGAAAAGGAATACTGGGGAAAAATAAGAAAAACAGCTAGTGAGAAATCAATGGTTTGCTTTGCAGGTCCCAGCTGAGCCACCGAGGCGATTCGGTTTTTATTTCCTATCATTTTGAACAGGCTGAATCTTCATGTCGCCATGGCAACAACAACAGACGGTGCACTGTTCTGAGATATTCGTATTCGTGGTGGAATACGAGCATCTTCATGACTGAAAGAAATAGAGATGGAGAGATAGAGGTGAATGTGAGTGGTTGAGCCTCGCCATCTCAGATCGGCTGTAAAATTCATATTGTTTGTTTTGTTTTGAGTGTATATTATTATTATAGAACAAGGACTTGTGGAGAAATGTGATATATTAGATTGAGGAAAACCATTTTATGTGACAGGTCTTAAGAGTCTGTATTTTCACATCCCAAATTAAGAGCAAAAGCCAAAGAATGGTACAAAACAGCATGACTTACCAATCATAATATGATACAGTATATAATATTTATGCACAAAAACAGGAATAAATATCCATCTTTATGTAGAGATAAACAAATATATAAAGCTCCAGAGAAAAATAAGAATTGCCATTAACGGGTACATGTTGTGCAAAATTTTTATTGGTCTTTGGTTTTACAAGCTACTGATAATGTGTCTTCACAATCTCAAATAAGGATAATATCATCTAGCGAATGTATTTGCAGAAAATGACAATAATAGGTAGAATATACACTGTATATATACAAATTGTACATGTGCAACCAAGTTTGAAAGCATGCAATATTTTCTGCAAATAGATGTTAAAACTAAGAACCATAATCAGTAGTTCATAAAACAAAACGGTAATGAACATCTTTCTCTAAACACGTCACATGCACCATTTGTGTGATACGTTTCTTGTTACTTGTATTATATAATATAAATATGAGCAAAAAAAAACTCATGAGGCATAAAATCGTTTCATAGACTACTTCAAGCAGTTGTTGGCCTGAATCATTTTAATGGATTGAAATTGTCACTACGTATTAAAACACATATGTTTAGGCTACAAAAAAAAACTAGGCTACCTTTCCTCTCGAAGTGAAGATTTTCTTTAGTCTCTATTTACACTTGCATTGTCCAATAATGACCATTTTGACAAATAACCCTTTTAACAAGACTTGTTTAACAGTCATCAGCATTTTAAATCCTTGAAATATTTAAATAAAAATGGTTAATAATTTGAAAAAAAAATGTTCATGTATGTATTATATTATCTTTGCATCTAATTAGCAAAAAATGAATTACCACTTGTGCAAGATATTACTTATGCAGTGTGGCTGGACAGTAAATTTGACGTTGTTCTGTCTTCTAGCTGCCACTATCAGTCTCACACAATTTTCTTCCGGACAAACCCATCATGTAACAATCTATGCAGAATGTAAAATAAAGCATGAAACAAGAGAAAGTTGGCAACATACAAGACATGTATGAGCTAAAAACAGACACAGGAATGGATGTAAAGAGAGAAAAAAAACATTAGTCTATGTTGTTAGAAAAAAGACTATCAAAATTTGATAAAATGTGGGATCTAGAGGCGGCATATCTAATTCTTTCCAAATGTAAATTGGAGGTAAGTCCAAGAAGCCAATCAGAAAAAGGAGGCTTTTTCTTCCCAAAACAAAGGATAACTTTCTTAGCTATGATCATGCCATACTGAACAGGTAAATGTACAATTTGGTTGAGAGTCTCCAGAAAATCTGACCAACCAAAAATTGCTATCATTGGGTCAGGGAGTAAAACACAATCATAAACCTTAGCAAAGAAACTGAAATATTTCTACCTTCAACAGCTGTACACTTGTCGCATGTGGAGGAGACAGAGGGATAGAATTGACTAAGTTTGTATTAGAATAGTGAAGTAATGCTTTACTGAAAGGTTGTGTCTAGAAAGTATAGAGCATAAATCAACAGATAAAAGGCATTGATCCCAATCTTTTCCTTTTTCTGAAAGGCCTGATAACTTTTATGGACTTTTTCTTTTATTTCAGCAAATAGGATTGCAAAATAAATATATATTGTACTCTATTCACAGCACTCTAAGTTTACCCAACTATGATGACTTCTGCTACTGAGAAACTAGGAAATGTGAAAAGGGTCCATAGTTCACTTAAAAATTCTAATTTACTCACCCACCCACAAATGATTTCAAACTTGAGTTTATTTTTTTTATTATTGAACAAGAGCATAAAGGTTAAAGACTGGTTGACATATTAGATAAATAATTACTATAAGGGGTCAAGAAAATACAATGGAGATTAATTGCTTGTTTCCAGCAATTTTCAAAATATTTTAAATTGTGATCAACAGACTCAAACAAGAGGGTGAATAAATGATAGGAGGTGTAAAAAGGTCCTACATAAGCAAGGTAATACGGTTTAGAGTTGGAGAGGTCAGTAGGACAGATCCAGCCATGTCTCGTTCCTTTCTTATTCAGGCCATGTACAGGTCCTACTTTTAATCTGTGTCTCTATAGATCAGTCTGGCAGCTGCGAGGTAATTGTAGAGGGCTAAATGGAGGTGGAGCTTGTGTGAGTTAGTGAAAGCATGTGTGTGAGCGTTGAGGTACCTCCTTCCTCATTAGGGCACAGCTGCTTCCCCTTCTGTGTTCGCAGGTGAACTGAGCGACGTCTTCTCTCCCTCCCTCTGGTGCCATGTCACATCCCTTATTGTGCCTGTTGGCAGGGCAGTAATTAAGCGCAAACAAAACAGGGAGTCTAATACTGTGCATGTGGTGTCTGTGTGCAAATGATGCTCTTATGGCACACCCACCGTCTCTAACATGTTGCACAGGAGAAAAATGGACAGTCATTTAATGTAGGCCGCTGCTGTCCCCCTTATCCGCCTCAGCACAGCTGTTGAGTGGGCAGTGGATGGAGGAGAACGGCGAGCTCAGGCAGATGGATGCTGAAGGCTCGGTCTTAGTCATACGTGACTTTTCTGCAGAAAACAGCCTCATGCTCAAGCGCTTGTGTAACGCCACATCTGAGGACTTAGAGTTGAGTTTTGACACTTTGCTGAGGGGCAGTGTTTCCAAAAGAGGAAAGGGAGAGAACGGATGGTTTCTAGCGTTCAGCTGTGTGAGCTGAATTCAGAAAGAAATCCTAACAAAGGTTTGGGTGGAGCATCTTCATATAAAGCCGCCAGTCACAATGACATCTAGTCATTTAGCAGATTCTTTTCTCCTCTACAATTCTATTTGTTTTATATAGTGTTAGTTTAAAAAAAAAATCTGAATCTAATTCGAAAACATGCCTTGGCCATTTTAGATTTTTGTGAACATAATTGCCAGCTCTAATCTGGTTTTTGAATGATACATTAATTAGAAGTAATATTAAAACAGCTCAATTTAAACAAGGCAAAGAACAAACAAGTCAAATAAAATGCTTATTAGGAAAACTTATACATTTATAAAGATCACTGAAAGAATCATTGGCAATATGCTAGTTTAAATATTTAAGCTTAGTAGCACAATTGCTTCAAGAATTGCGTTTTTTGTTTTACTAATGTTTGTCATGGACAAGAAATGTCAGACTTAGTTGCTTCCTCAAGAACTATCATTTACCAGCTTTAACAAAGAGCAAGATGTTACCGAAAAGGTAAAAACTATAGACAGACTTACAGGAACATGGGCATAAATAAGCAATGGCTACTAAAACAGAATGTTTTGTACTGCTTCTTGTCCACAGAAAAATGTCAAAATCGACATAGCTTTGTGAATCTTGGTCCTGCAGAGTTTAGATCCAACAATAATTAAACACACCTGCAAATAGCTTTTCTACTTTACTATATATTTATTTATTAAACTTAATATTATCTTATTTCATTGTGAAATGTTTTGAAATGCACTTCTTGTGCACTGAATACACTTAGAATGTGTTTATGTAACTTGTTTGAAAAAGTAAAAATAGTTGCCAAAATTGCAATATTAGTTCCATAAAAATAAAAATCCATATTGCACAGCCCTAACGTTTAGGTGTGTTTGATTTGTGCTGGAGCAAAACTCTGCAGGACATCGGCTCTCCAGGACCAAGTTTTCCCATCCCTAACCTAGCAGAACTAGTACTATTGCCCCACTTACCTCTTGCAGAAAAGCTTCTGTGCTCCTATTGGTGAATGTTACAAATGTGATAATTAAAAAAAAGACGAAAAGTTCCTAGTCTTTCTGTGAGGGATGTTGTGAAGCATCCCAGATGTGACTTTAGTGGTCATCCACTTTGACCCACTAAGTGAGATAAAACAATTGATTCAAACGATCAAGGTCACCGATTGCATTTTACGAATCACCACAACACCCTACGGTCAATAGGACTGTGCTTAATTTGGATGATATTGTGTATTTTCTTTTAAAAACATTCCCTACCCCAAACTTTTGAATTGTTGAAATTGTATCTGTAATACCAACTATTTCTCATCACAACTTGGAATGATTGAGGAACAGTGGCGTTAGTTCATGCATCTCCACTTTTAGGGTTTGAATAGACAATCTTTGTTTCTTCTCCAGATCTTTAGCCACTGTTCCTGCATCCCTCTTCTCTCAGCGGCCATGTCAAAGAGAAGGAACATTGAGTATAATCCTTTGCATTATTAAGCAAGTGTACCTGTCCCCCGTGCTTTTTATCACATTTTGGTCGACTGCTAATCTCAAGGTCCATGATAGTTGTGACATTTTATACATTACACGTCAGCTTACAGAATGCGAGATGAAGCAGCATGGATTACTTTACCCAGCGGCCCATGTCTTCCAGGATCTCCTTGTTATTATTCTTTCTCTCTCTAGAGTCGAGCAGACAGATGCCGCTGCCGGCCTTTAGTAAGGGCTGTGTTGTGCACTCCTGCTGCAACACATTACCTCCATGTCTCCCAGCTTTCCAGCGGCAGCAGCACACAAACCAGCTCTGTAACGTCAGGGATCTAAATTATTCACCCGCACTGACCTACTTGCAGGGTGTTTGAGAGCTGGGAGTTGAACAGATATTGCTGCAAGGAAAATGGCAACCATGTGATTATGGCAAGCACTTTGAAACAACTGTGCAGGATACCCTCCCACTTTCCTCTCCCTTTCTTCTACCTCTCTCTCTCTTTCCTTGTTCCGTGTGGTCTGCGTGGCTGTGATGATGGTGAAAGGTCCTGATTGGCGTGGGCATTGCCCCGCAGCCTGTGGGCAGACTGTGTGAGCTCAGAGACAAATCGATGTCTTTCCTCCCTGCGTGCACGCAGACACTCACTCAACCAGCCCTGCATTTCTGTTGGGACAAACACACATGCATGTACACGTTTGGCCAGCTGGCAAATGTATACACACTCTGGCTAATTGCAGAGAGAGAGAGAGAGAAGTGTGAAGACTGGCACTAAATGGATGCCACCAAAGCGACGTCGTCAGATGGAATTTTCTTCCGTGGTGCTGAGAGGAACATCGAGCTCGCTGCCTTTTTGCATAGTTGATGGAGAATTCCTGCACGGAGAGACGTTCTGAGCTATTAAACCACAGTCGGATAGCATCTTTGGAATTCAAACCGTGAAATCTCAACATGGCTTTCTTTCCCTTCGGAACCATCACTGGAACAGAGGCAAGATTTCCTTCAGTATGTGTTGTTGTGCGCATCTTGGCGCTGTGTGCTGTCATTGATAGGGCTTGTCTGTAGATTTGCTTCCTATGGTTTTATGTCAGATTAAAAAGCACATTTGATGAGATTGTTTTCCAGCGGGACGGAAGGATGTGAGGGGAATTGATGCTCCTTACTCCACATGTTCCTGCGTGGCTGTCTTTAGAAAGCAACTGCCGGCAAAATAGTATTCGTCAAGGGATTTGTGAAGTCTTTGTGTATGTGCTTGTGCTGTTCTGATCGATATTTTCAACTGCCTTGATGTGGAACTCTCTCCAGACTGTACTTTAATGCGATTTGGCGTGTTCTAATCCACCGAAAGGTTCATTTTTGTGGAAAAGTTGTGACCTTTGACGGTCAGGACAACTTTGATCACACCTGTGAGTCAAAGCTCAGAGGACCTGTCAGAGTGGCAGTGGAAAGGACATTTCCTTGTCTCTCACAGCGTGAGGCCTTAGATGACACAGCAGCCCTATAAAATTGTAATGATGCCACAATGTGTTTTTGACTAACCCTCCATCTCTTCTGTCTCTCTGGTACAGGATGATCTTCTCGTAGCGTCTGCAGAATGCCCCAGCGATGATGAGGACATTGACCCTTGCGACCCAAGTTCAGGTGGGTTAGGTTAGTCATCTTTCTTTTATATTACTACTGTCCATGTGTGTTCCACATTTTTCATCATTCTTTTTGAAGCCAGTGCATGAAAAAACAAACAGAACAAGTTAAAAGAAAGTAAATTCATTTTCTGTGTAAATGTCTGATCACTGTAGTTTGAGGTAAGAGTCAGCAGATCATTTTTCAGGGGAACAAATAGTTTAAAATACCAAATGGCATCATCTTGCTGAAGAGAACACAGTGCACCAGAAAAATGAAAACAATCTGAGAAATAATGTTTCCACCATGTCATGCGCAACGAGATTTCAGTGACAAGTAATTTTCCTGCCCACAGAGAATGCTTAAAATTCATCACAAAACCACAGCCAGTCAGAACAGTGAGGCTTAGCTGAAGAGCGTAAAACCTAGAACACGTCCTGTGTTTTCAGTTCTTCCATGATGCTTCTTCAGGCAGCATCCATTTTATAGTGTTCCTCGTGGATCTTGAGGGATTTGTCATATCCAATGTTTCTCAGCTTCTAAAAACAACCTCTCCTAGGCTTATCCATGTTTGATGTTTAATAATGCGGCACTATGGTGCAGGAATAGTATGTACGAGAACTGACAAAATGAAGTGGCGTTCACCACTCGTCGCAACTAGTTCGAACAGGAACTCAGATTAAAATCGTTTTTATGATTTTGTTATTACGATGTGCTGTTACCGGAGCTGCACTGTTGATTGTGCTCATTTATCAAAGTGATCGTAGTGTGTGCCGAGTTTATAAGTTTACGTAATCTGACTCTGCCTCTTTAAACAGGCATTAATATCTCATTAAACCACATTAAATCCTTTACCCTGTTTATGTGCTGTAAATATCGGATTTTAATTTTCTTTTTGCCATAGAGGGAGCTCACTGCTTAGATTAGTTTTTAAATAGGTCATTACACTTAAACCTGTCATCAGTTTCTTTGAATTTTTCCCTGATTTATCCATTCAATTACATATCCAAAAGTCTTTATTTTTTGATCATTGTACCCTTGGATCCCTATTCTGTGATTTGTGTTTGCTAAAGAGCAAAACCAAGCAAATTTTGTTGAGGTGTACTTTCAGAAAAGGCCAACAAGCATGCTAGCGTAGCACATACCGCTTTTCCCATTTCTCCACGCAGCAGGCGCATCTTGGCTACGCAGTCAACTGCACAAACCATTTTCAACATGAAAAATGAAGCGCAAAGGTTAACCCAATCTGGATTCCTTTAGCTGGCTTAGTTACAGCCGCTAGTGGCTCATGCAGCAGTCATATATGAGTAGGGCAAGGAAAGTAAATCCATGACAAACTATACAACAATCTTTCTAATAAGCACAGACATACAAAATGTTGACCGAAGCTGAAAGGTCTCTGATAAACGATGTTACAGATCCTCAAAGTGTCCTCCTTCCACACTACGTTTCTAAAAACAGATGTTTGAGCAGAGGTCGCCATCCATAATTCCCTGCTGTACTTTGTCATCATCTCATTTCCTGCACCTGCGGGTTGCAGCGAATCGGGTCTAAGCTGTAAACGGCTTTGTCACAGGTGTTGTTTTGCCGAACGTTTACACTCAGCCTGCAGCCGCGCTGTCTCGCAGTTACTGTCTTCTCTCCAAGAGACATAAATCAGAACAAACTATACCACACCATTCCACTCCCCGCACTGCTTGCTGGCTATTTATTCCTGGCAGAGAGAGTAAGGTTCACTCACTGGTCACAGCTCATGGAAAATGTGTGACATATCCATTCTGATCGCTCTATCTGCATCAACCAGATGCGTTTTGTAACAAAGGCAAAGTGTGTTAGCACAAGCTTACAAGTTTGTCTGTTGAGCAGCAGTACATGCATATATCGCAAGGCTGAGTGTCATTATTGTGGTTTATATCCTGTTTACTGGAGTGAATATACGGTGCCGTGAAGCAGTTTCTCAGTGGGATATCTAATCTCGTCAGGAGAGGAATCAATTTGGCAAAGAAATATTGATTTTCCAGGTTTCTTTCGAGCTCTTTCTAGTTTAATTTCTTTCCTTAGGATTTCTTGTCAGCTCAGAACTGAATAATATTATTACGTTCGTGAAAGAAAATGCAGTGTTGACACTGCTTTAGTCAACATTTATAAATAAACTTTCATAAAACATCCAAATAATTATCACAAATGAGTATGGCTTTTAAAAGAAGGGCAATTCAGAGTCAGCTATATTTTTGCAAATTAAAGAGTGATAAAACCACCAATGTGAAGTGCAACTTGTCAAATAAAGTAAATACACGGACTTCAAAAAATAACAATTTTAGTTTTGTGGACTTGGTTGCTGTCTGGATGGAGGCTGATCTAAAGAAAGTGGGTGGTTTAAGGAGGCTGGGCACAATAGTTGCAGTATCTGTGCTTTCATTCCTGGTGCACCTGCAACCTCATTCTGGTTTCACCACAGATTTAACGATTCACCGTGAAAATGAAAATCTATTCAAACGGGATTCAAATCAGTAAAAATGTTGAACAAGCAATGATATATGTTTTACACTGCGACTCTCTTTACATGCACATCATCGGTGAGCAAGTTGTAGCAAACGGTTACATGTATGCCAACAGGTGTATATTGAAGAAGCCCAATCCTTACTCAAATCAGAGAGATGTGGCGGCATTTTGGTTTTCCAAAGACTAAAAATGACAGCGTTGAGATGATAACAGACAAAACACAGACTGTACAGATACTACAAAAAGACGTTTACTCACACTAACAGCACAATGAATTTGATCCAGCACATAAGCCGTCACCACAGTGAAAAACATGTCACAGATGTCTGCTCGCAAAAAGCTATTATTTGGCCAAACCACGTTAACCAGAAGATTTGCAGCTCAGCTTGTATTGATTTCTTTTTACCCTCTTTTAAAAAAAAAAAAAAAAAAAAAAAAAAGAGTTATTATTGAATATTCCAATATGTTCGTTGTAAAAGTATGGCAATGATACTATTACTAATTATACAAGTAATATCAAATATTTACCTTTATAACTAGGGCAGCACAATATATCATTTCAGCATTGATATCGCAATGTGCGAGTTTGCAATAGTCATATTTCAGGGATCTGCAATGTAATTGGGATTATAGTTGACCAGAAATTACGGTTAACAACATGGAATTAGTTTCATATTTTATATTTGAAGTTTATTATTTGCATGTGTTTTTAAGATCAGACTGTAAGAATTTGAAGCAAATTTAAGCCATTTGGGCACAATTAATTAAATGTTTGTAGCTTAAAGATTATTTGTACATTAAATAATTATTTACTTAAAACCATACAGTGTTGTTGTTAATATTATACAGTACTTAATTTCTGCTTCTAAATACTGTTTGACTTGCCAGAAAATCATTGTTTATTTGCATGTTTTTTCTGTTGTAATTAACTTTGATTGTCATTTTTTAAAATGTTATTTCATGCTGATACACTCCCCTACAGATTCATCCAAACTAGGGGTGGGCGATATGGAAAAAATATCATATCACGATTTTTTCTGGGGAAATCACGATTCACGATTTTTATCCCGATTCTTTTTTTAAGTTGATTTTTAAAGACTATTTTGCAAATTACAAAGGTACAATACAACTAAACTAATGTCCTCATATAAAGATATACTCTTACCATGTATGTTTAAGAATATTTTAATCAAGTGAACATTTAATGCAAGTGCTATTCTGCAAAGAGAGAACATTCAACAAGACTTACATTACAATTACTGCACCATCAAAATGAACATTTAACAAATCGAACAAATCTTAAAGTTAAAATCAGAGAGCTTATTACACACAGATCCTCAGCAACACCTCCACAAATGCAAATGACTTTTTTTACAAAGTTAACAAAACTAGTAGTGTTTTTAATTTAATAAATGCATAAAATCTATAATCGCTTCATCCTTGACTGTTATGCAGTTCAAAACAACATATGAATGTGTTTGTAGAAGAAGCCTACTTGAGCAATGCACTAATTTTGTTGTACCTTGCAATACAACATTTGAATGTGTTTATAAAAAAGCCACATTGTACAATGCAGTGACGTTATGTAGTTTCAAAATACAACATATTCACATTTTAATGTTGAAAAAGCCAACGTGGGTGTCTTAAGGAGCAAAAAACAGCATATGAGCTCTTGTATTGCTGTTGTGTCATCACTTCAGTATATTGCAAGTCATCTCTGGCCCCTCATTTGCGATGCTCTTCATGAACTGGACCCCTTGACAAACTAATTAAATAGCCCAGTTGTACACAGATCTACCAACAACTTATGGTTTTATTTCAGTGACATATGTCGTGAGCGCAGTATTACCGGGTGAGATCGCAAGTCTGCAGACGCCCAATATAGAGCATGCGGGTTGCCGATCGTCTCTGTGTTCGTGCGCACTTCTTGCGCGCCCTCAAATAATTGCTACTGAAGTGTGATTTAGTGCGTTTATGTAACGCGTATGTCTGCAACGTTTATTAGATTTGCTAGGAATATTTACGAATGTCTCCAATAGACCTTCAGAGTGGCATTAATGCGTCGTGAAGTAAAGTGAAGCGGCTATACACTCCAGCAAGAGAAAGAGAAACTGTTCCACATAACTGAAAGCTGCGCCTGAATGCTGGCCTCGTGCATCGCAGAGTCCTGTCAGCCCGTCTGTCAGTCAGCATATGTCACCTCAAAGGGTTAAACAAATGACGCACGGCGGTTATAGAAAAGTTCCCGCTGTTATAATTCACTTACCTTTTAATACGTTTTGGTGCGATTGTAACCCGCTATTTAAGAAACAACGACAGACGACTGAATGTTTGAATGAAGCAGTAATAGCCGTGGCGGGATGAATTTAGGTGTGGTGCTCCGTCATGGAAGCATGAATGAAGCGGAACCACACTATATGCTGTATGGCGATACAACGATTTTTTTGAAAAAGTGGATCGTGGAGTCATTTTTATCGTCCACGATTAAATATCGTATTATCGCACAGCCCTAATCCAAACTGATCTAAAATTATGAATTTTTATAGGATAATCAAATCATCTGCTGAAATTGCACTTATAAAATCGCAATATATGTTGCAATGAACGAAAATATTGTAATGTCAGTTCAATATCGTGCAGCCCCATTTAGAACCATGTAAACTGTTCGATATAATCAGTATTTTTATTTTTGCTATAACTGTGCAGGATGAGGATGAATAAGTGGGACTGCAGTAGTAGGGTTTCTTGACCACCTCTGGACCCACTGCTCTCTGGTTTAACAAAAGCTTACCTATTGTAAATATGCTAAAATTTCAGTTTATGCCAGAAAACAGATACCAATCCAAGCTGAGAAAAGCACAGTTAACATTTTAGTTTGTGTTTGTATATATACATATTTATATATTTATTTTTATGGCAGAAATGAGAAAAAATAAAAGGGCTCTTGTTCACCTTAAATAAGTTTCAAAAAATAAATCATGATAAAATTGTGCTGTGAGATTTAATATGATGAGTTGGGTGAATTGTTACATCCCTATGGTTTTACTCTCAATTCCAACAAACTCTTGTTTATTTTTCATTCATCATACGTCAAAATCACAAACATGCACTGCGCTTAATGCAGGCGATTAAATTTTTGAAATTTAGTGCAGCAAAGTAAACGTCACTCATGCAATAAATGTATTAAAGCTGCTTCCAAATGGAAAGCTGATGTCAAGCCATTCATCTGGTACTCTGAGAGCAAGCCTCCAGTTTAATCGTGTACTCACTCTCAAGAGATAAACGATCAAACTCGCATCCCTTGCATGCATTCTGTTGAACTGATGAAACCCTCATTGGCTAAAAACATATGCACAAATTACTTCCAAAACAAGTCCATAGCCAGGACCAAATTGCATTCATATTCACTTACACCGTGCAACAGTTTAGATGCAAATAGACTCCCACAGGTGGTCTCTGGGTTTGTACCCCAGTGCACTCCTGGGACTGAATGATGGCTTTCACATTATCGGTGATCTTCATGTGAACTGCACACGGTTTCAAACCTAAATTCCAGTGTAAAGGAACCCTAATTCAGGGGTCCAAACTTTCTGGAGGGCCACTTCCTAAACTAGTTTATCGATGGCTTCAGAATGACTTAAAACTTCAGTCTCAAGTCTCAATATATTAATTTGATCTAGATGAACCAAAAAGGCCATTTGAGTGCAGGATTGGACACCCCTGATTTGAGAAGTCACTACAGAGAAGTCTTAACTCAATGTGATCATTCGATCTTCCTGTCAGATGACAAAGTCAAACATTCAACAGATCCTGAAGACACATTTAGAAAATACAGAACTTTACTGTCAATCCAGTCAACTCATTTCCTTTTCACTACAATTTGATAATTGAGACACAAGATGGTGCCATTTGCCTTTAGAACAAAAAAAGAATGCAATTATATGTGGTAAGAGTGACATAGCAGTGGCAGATTCAGTTGCCAGAGTGAGCAGCCTTATAGACAAGTGTATATCACGAGAGATCTGACTGCTAAATGCCACGAGTACTGATCAGAACTCTAGATTGTAGTTATAGAAGTAAACCATCATCTGTGTAGCGTTAATGAACGGTCTCTCTCCCTTCTTGTCTACAGCTCACCCTCCACTTCCAGAGGCCAAGGGTTACCCGAGCCCAGAGGTGATTCGGGAGTCCAGCAGCACCACGGGCATGGTCGTAGGCATTGTCGCAGCCGCCGCTCTCTGCATCCTAATCCTGCTCTATGCCATGTACAAATACAGAAACCGCGACGAAGGGTCTTACCACGTGGACGAGAGCCGTAACTACATTAGTAATTCTGCCACGCAGCCCAATGGAGCTGCTGTCAAAGAAAAGCCCATTGGCGTGCCCAAAAATAAAAAAGATAAAAAGAACAAGGACAAGGAGTACTACGTCTGATCTCACAGACTTTCTCCCCCCTTCTTACAACCCACCCACAGATCCTGTGCTCCGAACTCACAAGCAAAGGGGGAGGGGAGATCCACCTGTGTATAGTAATTGAGAAAAAAAATTTGAAAAAGACAAACCGGTCTTAGCTTGAGCTAAGACACAATATACTCTTACTAACAACAAGAAAACATACTTTATAACCAAGCACACCAGAACTTTACTAAAGCTGGCAAGTGTGTACAAAACGAAACGGAACAGCACAAGACGACTCCACACAGTCAATCCAGTTGTGGATCGCTGAGAGACAAGGCCGCTGGTTAGAATTAAGTGTATTTCATATTATGTTGCCTGTATATGTGTTGCCGGAACATTTTTCCCTCTAAAGCCAGAAAAACCATCTGCAGCAATCCAAACAGACATTCACCGATGGGAACGGATGGAAAAGGAACTTGAGATGCTACCTATGATTGTTAAATCAGCCAAAGTATTTGACTCCCTTTTCTGATGGCAGTATTGCGAGCACGTTTGGACGAGAAAGGACAGCTCTTCCTGTAGGATCCAAACTGATTTCCATTCGGTGGAATAAACCCTTGGTGTCAAAGAGAATTGTGGAGGCCTTAAAAATCAAACCAAGTGTAAAGGTTGTTGGATTTTCTTCTGTTTGTATGTGTCGAAACAATGACAGACGACGCTGATGAAGAAGAGGAATACCGGGGCCATTCGGGATAGATTGAGGAAAAACTCCATGCACGTAAAGTATCTTATTACATGTTTATATACGGTGCAAAGACTATCTGTGTGCTCTCTGGACTGTGGCTGAAGTGGTGTTTTATAGCCTGTTATATAGATGATGCCAACTACAGTATACCTGCTCTTCAAATTGGTTTTTCCTTTTCTTTTTTTTTCTTTTTCTTTTCTTTTTTTTAGAAAAAACCAAGGCGAAAACAAATGAAAAACAGAAAACTAAATGTTGATGTGTTGCTATAGCGATAGAACAGTTCTGCCATTAGCTATACAGATTTGATTTTCCCTCCTTACTGTGCATCTCCAGCATCTGTTCTTTTTAACATACTCCTTTTTTTTACTTTTATTTTTTCCTTTGGTGTGTCAACATTAAAGAGTATGGAGTATAGGTTTTGGAAAGTCAACAGAAATGTGGAACATATACGATTTTGGACTGTTTAAGCAATATCCTCTTGCTTGTCTTAGTGACCAAACAAATTATGCATGGTATTTAGGACTCCGAGTCTACCAAGAGACAATATCATAATCTCAAAAAGGTAACAAATGAATTCAGCCCCCGTGCCCCCCCCTAAAAGTATTGGATTAAAGCTAAAAAGCACAAAGATAAACAACCCCTCAAAAGTGTTTGCAAAGATTCTTCTCTCTGCTATCTTGTACTGTGTGGAATGTACAAGAGGTATAAAATATATGACATTCTGAATAAAATGTTGCTTTTTGTTTTTGTGTGTTTTTTTATTTGTGTACAATTTTTCTATAATACCTTCTTTTGTTTTTATTGTGACAATTCTTTGATGACCTCAAAGTGAAGATTTATTATGAAAAAAATAGTTTTGAAAAATCAAATGAATAAATAAAATATTAAGACCTATGAATGCATTTGTTCGTTTTCTTCTTATTTGAGGAGAATGTCATGATGTTTCAACTTTGGTACTAATCAATCTCACAGTTTTCACATTACAACAAAAGAAATCTTTGCAGAGTCCCTTCAAATCACCATGTCATGAAATATGACTTTCTCTGCATCAGCTATTTTTTTTATTATTATTATTCATTTTGTTTTTTACTTCATAAAGTAGCAGTTTTGTTTTATTACCATGATTTACACACACACACACACTCACAAAAACAAATAAAAATCTCCCAGAGAGCCTTAAGGGACCCGCCACAATGTGCGCTGATATTGAATGAAGCCATCGATCTATTGTAACAAAGAAAACACAGCATTATGTTCCTTTTGCGAAGAACAAGATGTCATGATAAAAAGCTCTGGCAGAGGTGGACAGTGCTGAGACTCGGTCAGGGCGGTGGACGGTTCAGGATAGCGCCTCTTTAATTTTCTGCACAGGAGGAGGCTACGGAACAGCTGGTGTGAAATAACTACCCCTACAGGGAGGCATGCGCTGTAATTTATGATTCATGAATTATTCACACCCGCCATAGACTTTTCATCAGGCCTCATTTCAACACACTTTGCGGAGGGAGTGTGGGAGGGAGGGGCAGCTGGGCTGAAGGTTTGTCACGGCCGGCCTTGAGAAAAACTGCGATGTGTTTTATTTAGTCGTCACAATCATCACAGAAAAAGCCGAAACGTTGACGAACATGTATATGGGCAAAATTCTGCCATTCAAAGACTTGATACTGGTTACACGCAGCCCTGGGTTAATAAAACGCTTTTCACTGTAGGTTTATTAAATTATTGCATTCGTTTTTCAGGACAGGATGAAAAGCCTGCATGTCTTTCTGTACTAACATCATTCATCATGAGCTTCACCTTGAAGGTGCTATATGATTGATTTCGTGACATAGCGCCTTGAATTTAACACCCTGTTTTCTGTAGTCCTCAACTTGATGTTTTTCTCACTCTGTAAAATCGACCGGGCTTATGAACATGAAGTATGCAGTTCGGCATTCATTACCATTCTGTAAATGGTGGCTTTATAAAAAAAAAAAAGAAAAAGGAAAAAAATCTTTTCTGTGGCAGATTTAGTTTAATGAATGGTTCTCATTACCTGGGTCTAAAAATATATTTAATTAAACCTAGATATGGAGAGACAGTTTCACATACGTTTTCAGTTCCAGAAATGGACTTGAACAAGTTTCTCATTTCCATGAAGTAGGCAAAAAATAACGTCATGAAAAATTACTTGACTCGTGTTCTTGAAATTAATTGTGATTTAGTGCTTAAAGAAGCAGTTTCGGTGAACTGTGCATGAATATTACAAACATAATACATTTAGAGTTTTAGTGTATGTGGTAATTTATATGCAACATTCAGGAAAAACTGCTTTTCTGTACTGTACAAATTGTTGTTTTACTTTAGTGGTGTAACAGTTCACAAATAAGTTTCACCATTACTCACGAGAGATTCCACACCTTTCCTTTTTCTGTTGGATAAATAAACAAGATATTTTGAAGAATGTTAGAAACCTTTAACTTTTATAAAAGGAAAAACAAATACTATGAAGTCAGTGGTAAAAAGTATCCAACATTTTTCAAAATAACTTGTTTTGAATTCAACAGAAAAAAAAGAACTCCAATAAATTGAGTGATGGTTGAATAAAATGACAAAATTTTTAGTTTTCGATAAACCATCTCTGTAAAATAGAATAAATGGGACATATTCAAGAGCCGATATGAGCCTGTGTGCAAGAAGCAGCTCAAAAGTTTTTTTTTATTTATTTTTTTTTTTAACTATGCAAACTCTTTACAGTTTTAAAATCTAGCTTGCTGTTATTTGCATGACCAAAAAAACGAGATTGCTTTAAAGTCGTTTCTGCTGTGTAAAGGACTAAATTATCAGGATAGAGCCTCGCAAACACAAAACATGCCATTGATGAGTCGACATCAAGCTTGTTCGTCAACAAATTAAATCCACTCTACAAATGCCGGGTTATTTTAACTTAAATTGGGTAAAATATGGATTACCACAAACATTGTGTTAAAATCTAGCACTATTAATTTAATTTTTAAAAATTAACACAGCAGTTGGGTTTGTCCCTATTACAGCCAGAGCTGGATTGAAATAACCTGCCATTTTTAGAGCCTGGCTGTCAAAAAATAAACAAAAAGAATATTACAATATCCTGTGTTTTGTACTTTAAAAAAAAAAAAAAAAAAAAAAAAAAAAAAAGTGACGCACGAGCCATGTTCAAAAATATTACCAAATTTGAAAACATTTGTGATTTGCATTTGTGATGAATGAAAGATGAAAAGTGTTTCAGTTTTGTTTTAAACTAATTTGGTTGGCTTGACATTTGTGTAGTGAATAGTGAACGGCACTCAAAAATGTTTATTCTTGTTTTGTTCTGAAAACTGGTTAAAATTAATTGATTCTAGAGGATTTGTAAGGGATTCGTCCCCCTCTCTAAGCTGATGTCTTTTATTTTTAACCATGCAGCAAACAAATTAAAACAGCGTAAAGAAGAAAATTAAACTTCAAAAACTAAATTACTTATTTCTGGCATAATTAGTTTGTCAAAATTCTTGCTGTAGGTTAACCAGTCAATTGGCTACAAGTAACAACAGAGAACATAAAACTATTGCATTCAACTGCTGTTCATTTTTTAGATAGGACAACTTATTTTGCCTTGTTTGCTTTTTATATGCTAGTTTTATCTATATCTAATTATATAAAAAAAATAAAAAGTAAACATTTCTACTTTAATTTTGTTAGCTTAATTACACAGTTTTGACAACAGATCATTTACACACACACATAAATCACTAAGAGCACAAATACTGTGAATCTAATGAATGCTAATACTGTTCTAAAGAACTAAATCTATGGACACTAAATGACTTGCCTGAGGTGAATGTAATGCTATGACACTGTTTGCAAGCGTTTTATTGATCTCTTTCTACAGCTGAAACTAGGGCTGGGCGATATAACAGTATTGTATTTTAATGTTTGCTTTAACATTCGTTAGTTACACAAATGTAGGTAAATAACGATTTACTCAATAGAATTCTTCATTGTTTTCATGCTTTTTTGCAATATGAAAAATTAATTTAGGGCTGTCCAAGAATCAATCATAATTAATCACATCCAAAATAAAAGTTTGTTTTGACATAATATGTGTTTGTGTTATATATTTTTATTATGTATGTGATAAACACATTCATAGAAGCCAAAACTATATATAAAAAAGTTACATCAAAGCAGTTACATCATATTCAAATGTAAAATTTGTATCATAAAATTATAAATGAAAATTTTTATACATTTCTCTGACAAAATGCTGTGGCTTCTTTGCAAAATGTATTTCTTCAAATAACACACAATCAAACCTTCCAAAACATTAAACAAATATATGACTTTAAGTATATAAAATATACTAAAATATTATTTTAAAATACCCACTAAAAAATTATGTGTGGAGAAAAACAATTGGTGTGTGAAAATGGCTGAAAAAGTAGTTGAGCAAAGGCAGATGCTTCTTCACGCAGTTCATATTTTAATAAAGGCATTCTTCAGAATACACACATCAATTTTTAATAAACCAGATGATGGACTTATATAACAGATGGATCTTTATTCCTACCGATCTGTGAGCAGGCAAATTTCCCAGAACACTGAAAAATTCACAAACCGCACCTTGAATTGTACTTGCTCTATACAGGTACTTCGAACACTGTATCTGTGATCTGCAAACAATCATTTGCCAACAGGACGGCACACTTCTATACAGGACAAATACACAAGTCAAGATTCAACACAAACACTGAAATCAATACTCACAAAAAGGCCAAAATGTCCAAGTCACAGACTTTTCTCTCACTTTCAAAGATAAAAAAAAAAAAAACTCAACTTCCATTTATTGTTGAATGGAAAAACAAGGTGATTTGCATAATAATAAAACTGTCTGAGCTTGAAAATCATTTTTGATGAGTTCACTAGCCATTATCAGAGCGACAATGGATAATTTACCTCAGATTTTCAAAATAAATGAAAAGCAGCAAGCGCACAGTCTAATGCCCAGTCTTTGAAGTGGTCATTTAGCAAACAAAGTTTCTCAATTGTACATTTTCCTGCCATGTTTGCTTAAGTTTAAGGGTAGAGCTTTGTGACTGCCATTTGAGGAGTGGGAACAGAATAAAGTGGCACTGAAAAACAGCCTAATCGTAACAATAGTCAAAATATGTGAAGCAACACTATAAAAACATGGTACAGGAGGAGAAAAAAAAATGCAAAGCAATAAACAGAAGTATTTGATTTCCAATGACTTGGAAAAAAAAATCTATGACTTTCTGGACAAACCTTTCAAAATTCTATGGTATTCCAGAAATTCCATTCAGGGGGTCCGCTGGGCCTTAGAAAGAATTAAAAAGATTATAAATCAGTTTAGAATTTTAAGGACCTTAAAAGGTATTAAAAAGTTTTAAATGCTATTTTTGTGAGGAATAAAGTTTTGTATCAGCATTCTAAAGCTTGCCTGAATTTAATCTGCAAGTATTAGGATGCTGTGTAGTTAAAATCCTGCTAGAATTGATATCACGCTGCTTTGTTTACTTCAGTCACCAAGAAAACACTATTATTCCTGCTGTTTTAGGTGGTGGATTAATATTTATATTTAGCTTATTAATAACGTTTTAGTTTAGGATTAATTTCTTACAACCAGTATTTAGTAAATGTATTTTAAGTTAAAATATCACCTAAATGAAACCGAAAAAAGGTGATGAGTTCTTAATGTATGGTAAGTGTCTTTATAAAAAGTCCTAAAAGGTTTTAAACTTCTTTGAACACTCTCTGATTACCCTGTAATACAAATATTTGTCATTCTGTATCTGAAATAATTTTTTTGTTAGACATCTACTTGCACTCACCAACTACATACTGTATAAAAAGGACCCCTATTAATACTAAAATCTAATATTTAGCATTATCAGATTGCGTCCATCATTATTAAACATTACATTGAATGTTATATACTAGTTTAATGCAGTACGGTCACTGAATAGATCTCAGCCAAACAGACTATCAATCAGTCTCGCTATTAATGCACTTCCACGACTAGAATAAACCATCTAATATTTTGAATAATCAGACTACTAAAATAAAATGATGTTTGCACTTTCACTTTGAGCAGTGCTGCTACAGCGCTTCAGCTAATCAGTGAAATCAATCACAGTTATAATTACAAAGACTGTCTAAATGACTACTCCCAAACTTTAAATGGTTAGTTTGTTTAAAATTGTAAACTATTCTATGGTTTACTCACTCTAAATGCTGTTCTCAAGCATCACGCATTCATTTGAACATCCATGTTGACAATAGTAGGCTATGTGCATTGTAAATCTTCAAAAAAGCCATCAGATCTCTTTACAAGAATCTGGATTTGACTATTCAATCATTTTCAATAAATAACTTGAGGTTTATGGTCTAGAGATGGGTGATAAAATAATAATTGTATATTGATAAAATAATAAAGTTTAAATGTAATAATATGTTGAAAAATTAGAACTCATATTCATGTTCTAAAAGAAACAATAAATGTGTTTATTTTTATTGGCTTGTATTTTTGTTAAACAAGTTTTAAATTAGATTTTTTTTTTCTTACAAAAACTTATTAAAATAAATAATTTTAAATGGACTGTCTGTTACAACTTTCACAAGCCATAGTTTGCTTTTAAACCTGAAAACAACAGATCATGATAATTAATTATGAATATAAATCAACAAATTAACTTTAAACAAAAGCCAGAAATGTCTAATATTTCATAAAATAAACTAAAAAAAATCTTTACTTTTGTCTGGAAGATGAAAGAAGGTCTTAAAGATTTGAAATAACATACGTACTGTATGAGTTCAGGACAGAATTTAGAGCTTGGGGTGAATTATCAGTAGGGCTGGGTGATATTTCATGATGATATAAGGCATCTGATAACCCTTTTATTTATTTTCTTTTTTTACTGAGTATTTACTGAAATTATGTGATCATATTTCTCACTTTCTATAAAATGTCAGGGCAAATGTTTGATTAGGAATGTAGAAATGTTTTTTTAAAAATTAATGATTAAAAAATATTGACATAAGATGCTAAATGCAAACATTCATTGTACTCGGATGCAATTATTTCTCATCATGCTGTTACTCTTGTTTCTGTCTGCATCCCCTTAATGACATGTAATAATGCCCTCAGTTAAATCATGAAAATGTATTACCATATAAACAATGTACACCATAAACATATACATAACATAAAACAATAGACTTTCTATTTTGTCCATACAATATACCACATTGTGAGGATTTGCAATGTAAATAATGTAAAATCATTTACAAATATTCTTATTGTTTTAAGAAGAACTCTCTCGAAAATAATTACCATAAGCCCTAAAAAAACAGTGATTACAAGTCTCATTACACCACTGTCGTAGCGCCGAGCTGACGTCACTTCATTACACGGTGTTCCAAATCCACCCACTGCTGCCTCTGTTCAGAGCACTACATATATCACTACATCACTGCAGCCCCCGGGTAACGCTGCGATACATCACAACACAGTATGTCAAGTTTAAGCCATGATCTTCTTTCATATTTTATGTGGAAATGCACAGCCCATTCTCCATTTGTCTTTTAATCCATAAATATTAAAATCTTCCCTTGATCCTATACCTGACTCTATTCGGAGTTCAAACCAAATGTTAAACTCATCCTTATATAAAGTGTGCATTTGGGGCAGGACAACCTTTTAGTCCAAACAATAGCAGACAGGACAGGGCAGAAGATGCATTAAGTCTCTTCAAAAGATCTACTTGGAAACAAATTTAACATTTCCATTTGGTGCCACCAGTGAGTCAGCATTTCATCACCTCATACTGTCAGAACAGGAGCCAAATAGCTAACATGGGAATTGAGCAAAACACACAGTTGATCATAGCCCTAATTTAACATGATTTTAGTTAATTGGATACAGCGCCTGCGGCAGGGTTTCACCTGAGGGACTGCCGGGAATAGTGGAGCGTTATGGGTCCGAGGGAATCACTATACTTTTATAGGTCATTCTTTATACTCGCTTGCGAACACAATCTCAGGCAGGCTAGGTCTGCCCATTTATATGTGTCAAAGCTCCACAGTGCCACCATTTCTGAAAATTACTCCCCGTGACTGTGAAAAATATTTGGGTGCGGCAACTGTATTTGTATAATGCAATTTGAATTAATACTACAACTGCCCAAAGCGCTAAGTGCGGCTGTGGAAATTTGTACAGTAAATTGTGTGCGTCTGGCTTTCAATCTAATCCACTTCCAGTTATTTTTAGCTTTGTAAAAGAGCTCGTTATGCTGCTTGATACTATAAAGTAATATTTCCAGTATTTCTTACAATGTTATTTTAACATATTGTCTTACTTATGACCACCCAAACAGATTACCATTTACTGCACTCTTCTCATTATTTCTCTGCGGAAGCTAATGAACCAGAAGACACACACACATTCAGCTTACATCAGCATTGAAAAATAAGGTGAATGTCATCAGTGGAAACGGTTTAAAAGTCACAGCTGAGTGGTTGTGCATCTCCGAGCAAACGGCATTCCGGTAATGAATGAATTCACTTTTTAAAACAAATCGGGTGAGTCAATGATTCAGTTGCTTTTTCATATATAACTTACTTCATTTGTAAATGAATAAGCCATTGTTTTAGAGCAGAAGTTTAATTACTATAATATTTTATTCAAAACCTCTCTAATAAGACCTAATTAAATTAATGCTTAAATTTATGTTTAAATGGAAGAATTTTGACATTTAATAAAAGGTTGAAAAATTCACTTGCACCGAGTAAAAAAGGTCTCTGGAAATCAATATAGAAAGTCAATATCATTCTGGACTGAGAGTTTTGGTCATTTATCAGAAAGTGTTTCTATATTTTTTAACTGTGCACTTTCCTTTTTAACATTAGAAGTCTAATGTATACATAGAGCTTGTGTGTGTAATATTCATACTATATGTACGTACATATGTATAATATTTTGTGAGTGTACCACACATATACACATGTGTGGTGACAGTTTGATTATTAGCGACATAAATAGCTGCTGTTGCATTAAAAGGACAGTTCACCCAAAATTTTCTATTTCCTCACTATTTGAATTTATTATACCTTTAGCATGAATACCTCTATAATTCAAATGATTAGTTTTTATATATACGATATGTTACTTTATAATCACATCCAAGAAAAAGTTCTGCATTCAGTTAAACAAGAAATTAATATTTAAGGTGTTAAATTTGCCACAATATTAATATTTTTCTTTTTTTTTTTTCATTTTAAAGTTGCCAATAAAAGTATAGTTCCAAACAAAGGCAAAGCAGAACATTTATTTATTTATGAGCAACACTGCAACTGTTTTATTCCTAAATAAAATTAGGAATTTTTTAAAACAAATCAACTGATTACTTCATATAAAAATTGACCTAAAAGTATCAGCCATTCAGTGATTGAACAAATCACTTCAAAAGACGTGCAGTCTTCGATTGTAGTGTCACATTTAATAATCCATGACAGGTTTAAACCAACAAACATGCCATTCAACCATTTCTGGTGTTTGACTATTAGTAAAGATATTCCTTACAAATTAAAATAATAATTATATATATATATATATAAAAAAGAAGAAAATGTAAAGGCACCTGAATTTGAAATGGTGCACTTTAAAAGAAACTGCAGGAATCACTTCACAACCTCGCCAAAACTAAATGACTGCCATTAATGGGACTGGCCTACCTCAACATTGCAGCAGAACTCTAGTATCGAAATATCAGCTAATAAGATTACAATGAGAAAGAGAAAAATGGATCAAAATGGGGATTATTATGGGTCATTTTTATAATGAGAAGAATTCTGCTGTGTGTGAACAGCACATTTTCAAATTTGACAATAAAGTGAATTTGGTAATTTTATGACAATTTACCAGTACTACTGTGTGAAAGAGGTAATTGACTGTATGCCACTAACGCTTTAGAAAAACAAAAACATGCCTTTAAAGTGCACTTTCAGCACATGACAACGCCTAATGAGTCCAAACTTTATATAGATTTTTTTGGTTTGTTTGTTTGTTTAAAGAGCCCATATTATGGATTTTTGAAAATGACCTTCCATGCAGTGTGTTACACAGCTCTAGGTAAAGTGAAATGTCCAGCTAAGGCTTAAATCTGAAAGTGCAAAGTGTTTAAAACGATTGATTCATATATAAATGAGTCGACTCGTTGTTTAAATGAATCGTTATTAGAACGAGTCTTTAGCCGTTTCGGCTTGACGTCAACGCGAAACATAACAGTTGCGCGCGCAGACCCGGGATTGCAACTGAGAAATTGAACTGCCCGGCCCCGCCCACAAACAGGAAGGAAAAGTGGAAGACAACAAGCACTGTATTGCAGTAAGTGTTGTAGCATAACCAGCGGGACAGCAGTGACGTGTGATCTGAGTAATATCTTAGTAAATCTTTATACTGTTTGATGGCAGTATAAAGATTTTGAGAGAAGTTATTGACAGTATTTGTAGTGTTGGTTTTTCGCGTTTTGCTCTTTGTAGACGGTCCCTAAGGATCGGTCTCTTTGCCGCCTGCGCACAGTTCAATATAATACGGCCAGCGCGTAGGCAAAGCTCATTTTTAGGAAAATAAGGTTGTAGGTGATTGTATACATTGCGACGGTTGAGAGGTGAAAAGAGGTGCTATTTGTGTAGGAACAATGTTTCGGTCATGAGTTATTGATCCGGAAAACACGACTGCTGCTAACTTTACTAAACCAATCGGCATTCCGGTTAAATCATGTCCCGTAGACGCTGTGCTCTGAAGCGCGAGGGAAAAGCTGTGTTATTTTCCCTACCTGGAAATCTCTTTTCCCTACCTGGAGTGGTTGAGGTTTTTTTTCGTAAAATACCTGAGAATTACATCCCCAACACGGTGCTGTGTTCACGTCATCTCTCTGAAGAGAGCTACACAAATCTACCAGCTTACGACGCGGGATTTGTTGCACGGTTGTTATTAAAGGATGGATTAATACCCAGTTTATTTGGACCTGCGTGTTCTTCCAGTCGTGTTGACTGTAACAAGGTAAATATGGATGTAGTTGTCTGTATTGTGTTTGCTCCGTGCAGCATGTAGCGGTAGCCATTTAGCTTACTGCCGAATGTTACTATTTGTTGGCTTACAATAGTCCATGAAGTGTTAATTATTACTGAATGTTTGTTGTTATGATGAAGAATTTAGCAATACGCTGTTGTACAACTGCAGTGATGTTTTTCTATATGTTCTGGCATTGGGCTGCTGTCACGTAAAGGACATGACGTGGTGACGTGACGTGGTAGCGTCACGGAAAGGAGGTGCTTGGGGGAAAAGACTCGCTCAGACGATTCATATGGGAGTCGGTGGGAAAATGAGGTAAAAATAAATAGATATTATAAGACATCTAAAGTGTTTTTTAACCTTGCATACATATCATCCTGTTGTTTGGGACTTCAAAAAGTGAAATTTAACCGTTCTCAACCCACCATATGGGCTCTTTAAATCTCAAAGCATTATCCATCAAATAAATGATTTCAAGTCACCTCTCAAATTCTGTCACTTCTGCAGTGCAAAGACCAGTTATCTTGGTCATCATTTCAGTGTCTTATTTATTCTATCTGAAAAAATCTACTGAATGTAATAATTTGACAAAAGATATAAAAAGAACGCGCTCCTTGGCAAACATGCACTGGACCTCTAAATTTAAGCTACATCCCAAACATTTTCATTGTCTGGCTTCACTCCCATTAGTTACTACTGATTTATTCACAACAAACTTTGGTTTAGATACAATTCCATTTTCAGGTATTTCAAAGAACTTGGTTAGATTTTCATAGACTAAACAATTAATTTCCCTGTTGTTTAGCTGTAGAAATGTATACACATTCACTGTCATGAAAGCTTTGTAGACTATTTAAACTATTAAACCCTGTAAGACCCACTGTTGTATTTTTACAACATCAATATTAGCTGTCCTTAAATGAAACTGCATACCTTTTACTTCCTCTCTAAGACCACATTTGCACAACTAATATGTTCTGTTGTTCAGCTTTGCAGTCCTAATGGATGGCAGATTTTGCAAATAGGTTTGCTAAACTGGCCGTGAACTCAAAACCAGAGAACATCCCTTGAGGCACATCATTTTGTTTTACTAAACTGCATAAGTAAAATGCCTAAAATCATAAGGAAGTTAAAGTACTGTTGAATGCTTTGTTGAAATGATACTGAGCTTGTGTCAAATGTTCCAAGTTTACAAATGTGGGACAAAGGGGTAGTACAATTTGCCTATGCAACTTGAAAATTACATGGATGAATTCTACTTCACTCGTTCCATGTGAAAAAAATGGATGGAAACAATTCAAACCAATTTTAATCATATAAAAAGAAAAAAAAAACAGTTCCTGTTTTCTTGCACATGTTCTTTTAAGGTGCCAATGTTCTGGAATGTGGGGCATTAGTAATATTAGCATAATCAAATGAATGTTAATAATCTAGTTAATGCTTTAGTGCTTTAATGTAGAGTCATCTAACATCATAAAATGTTAATTCATATTCATTCAGATATAAAACTTATAGAAATTGAAAAAGTCTAGCTCTGAAACTAAATGCAATACATTTGTGAGCTGCTAGTGATGTGAAAAAGGTAGCAATCTTTCAAGACACCCCACAAAATGAAAATCATCCTTTACTCACCCTCACCGTGTTTCACACCCATAAGAAATACTTTCACCTTCGAAACACAAATGAAGATATTTTTAATCAGAAGGAGATTTGTCATTTTGCTGTAAGCACTCCCAACAGAAACTCTGACTCTTCAAAACAATCCTGAAATGTTAAAAAAAAAAAAAAAAAAAAAGTAAAATTAAAAAAAGACATATGCATCAAAATATAATTGCTATACAGTATGTAGTGAACATATATAAATTGGGGCTTTATTTGCATGCACTTGATCAGTAAAATGAGTGAACATAAACAGAAGCTCAACCATTCCTGCTACTCATTGGTTCTTCTCAAGCTCAAAGTTCTATTCATTCTTATTTCTAGAACATGTACAAAAATTACATCTCACAACAAGAATATTTACATCTCACAACAACCAAACTGATTGATCGAGAAATATACTGTATGTGACACCCCTCTGTGAGACCCCAGCTAAAGTATTAATCTATGTCCAAAAAAAGGAGCAAAGTTGTACATAAACATGACAAAAAAAGATAGTTAACGATACCTAATAAATAAACAAATAAATAAATAAATTGCTGAAAATAATAAAACAGTTTTGTTAAATTGTTTATTTCAGTATTTTAGCATATTATAAATGTTAATTTGTGATCTCAACCTTAATCTATAATTTAATCTATAAATAAAAGAAACAACACCTGATTTTCAAATCCTTCACTTCTCTTTTCGAACATTAGAGGCTGCAGACAAACTAATATAATAATTTAATATCTCTCCAAAAACATGAATGTCATGTCAGTCTCTGGAACAACGAAATAGCCTCTGCTTTCTGTAGAAATTTATCAACAAAATTTCAAGAATGGTTGATTTTGTTTTAAAACTCAACATGTGTCAAGGTAACCCGTTAATTTTAACTTCATTTTATGACTTATAAACAGCAAAATAGTTTAGTTATTAGATATTGTGCTGATTCTGTGGTTTGATGAATTCCCTGTTGGACAAGTCATCTGCTGTGAAGAGTGAGGAACAGAACAGATATAATGGGAAAGAAATCTGTGTGCAATGCCCCACATTATGTCAAAATCCTATGGTGGATTCTTTTTTGGATGACAAGCAAGAATCATCCTTGGTTGAAGCTGAGGAGGAATTAAAAAAAAGTTTTTCTCAAACTTTGTTATTGCTAAATATTTAGTTAACATGATCATCTGTACAGCCCATGTAATGCTAACACATGCTATAGTAATTCATACAATACAATACAATCATAATTTATAGTAAAAAAAATGTTAAAAAATTAAACAAACAAACAAACAAATATAAATATATATATATATATATAT
>CAIGQQ010032764.1:2771358-2786729 GCA_903798035.1 Danio albolineatus | reverse complement strand
CAGAGTTCTAATATAATATCATCCTTATTAATATTATTAAAAGCTTTTTATATATATATTTATATATATAAACAGCTTTAAATCATATTAAAGAGCAGGCTTTTATATGCCAACTCTGTGTATTTATATCATAATTATCTAACCAGATAAGAAATTTTACATATTACATATTATAAAAAATGTTTGTTTGTTTGTTTGTTTTGTTTTTTGGGAATTTAGGCCTTCACATCATAAACATTCAACCTGTATTACAAAACTAAGAATGTTCCCATAATTGTGACATTTCCCATAAATATAATCACTGAAAATAGTAATACGCATGCTTATGTATACAGCACAAAGACAAAATAAGCATTTCTTTAAATTGGAATTTATCACAAATAGTTTTTTTTTCTGAGTCTGAAATTAAGCAAAATTTGACATAGCCCAACTCAGTCAATATTAAAGATATCAAGATCATATTTTCACTGAGTATTATTTGCATTGTGTAGAAATATTTATGACAAAAACAGAATCACAAAGAAAAATTACTTTAGCTGCGTCACACACACACAAATAATATAATAAGCACAGTATGCAGTTTGTTATACATTTAGTCCTTTTTATGAATTTTTTTTTAAAGTATATAATTGTTATTTTTTAAATTGTTCACAATTTGGCTTAGATTTAGTCCTTTTTTTGTCATTAATGCATTTTCTTATTAACATGATAGACATTTTGTACATCTTATTACTAATATTAATATTGCAATGGTAAACAACAAGCTTTATTGACCAAACATTAATGTTGCACTCGACAGAGCTACATTCATTGAATCACTGATTCAAAAAATGGATGAATTTGCTATGGTTTTGTAGCAACATGGAGACTTTTTTTTTTATTAACCTTTAACGGAGAAATAAACGATTTCAGAAAAGGCATAAACTTGACAACATGCATTGCAAACATCCTCAAAATTTACGACCACGTAAGTGGTCTGCGCAAGAACAAACAGGTGTGCATAAATCACACAGCTCCCTCAAACAAATGACAACCAAAACTGTTCCATTAAGTTACTGTGAGTAATTTTACATCATATTTTGATTCTGTAAAAGTTCGCAAAATCATTATTACTCGCGTTACTTACAGAAACCAGCCGCGGCGTCCATTTGCAAGGCAGGCCTCCACCCTCTCTAAAGACTCCACATCACCGAATTGTTTTCAGTAATAAAACAGGAACATACTTTGCCTGAAAACTTGTTTTGTTTTGTTTTTTTACAGTGATATTCCTCTGGCTTTTACATGTTTGGTAACGTCGGCCATTTTTTCTAAATCTCCCGCGTGTTTGATCCGTCATAAAAGTGAACGCCCCTACTCCTGATTGGCTACAAGAGCGTTGTGGTGCTGGTCTGATTGGTCCAATCCACTGTACGCAATCAGTGAAGTGTAAAAAAACTGTAAATAAACAAAGGGCTGTTAGTCTTTGATATAAATTAGGTGACATTGTTAATTTATTGCACTATACTATTAAAGTTCAAAATTTACTTTACATCACATTGGGAAAAAAAGCTTAATAAGTCTGTATGTAGTGGTTTTTTCCTAAATAAGTCATTTTTTCTTTTGTTTCCTCATAACTGAGCATCAATTGTACCAGGAAAAAATTAAGGAGTATGTGCATACATTACAGAGCATACATTTTTATTTATATTTCAAAATTAGTATTTTAATATTTTGAGGTGTCTCATCTGTCTGCCAATTTCATGTTTGCTACTGAAATTAATATGAATGTGAGATTTAAATAAGCAGGGGAAATTTCAGATTTTCAACAAATAACTATTTACATACTTTTTTTGGTATTTGCATTGTAGGAATGTACAGGGAGAAAAAATGTCTCTCGCAATGTTTCTCATTAAAGTCATAATTTCCTATTAATTCAATAGAGCATACTAAGGAATAACATGGCGGGGTGGTCGAAAGACTTTTTTGGGCTGTCATGAGCAAGCCAGATTGCTTTTACTTAGATTTTTTACTATGATCATAATTTGTTTTTGTTTTTTTTTGTTTTTTTTGGTATAACACATACAGCAAAGTACGAACAATTAAGTATGAGTTAATTTGCTTTTTCTCAATTACCATTCTGTAAAAATTGCTTATGTAGCCACTTTGTAGCTGTATGTGTCATCCGATTAACAAAAAAAAAAGCATCAACATGCCGGGTGTAAACAGCACCCCAAAAAGTGTTTTTTTCAAACACAAATTGAGATATATACAGATTTGTATTACATCTCAAGGACCTGAAACTACCTGTTGTAGTATAGAAAACATTTACACACAACAAAGTCATGGAATAAATGGTGTTAGCTCTTTTAAAATTCCTTACTTATCTCTGTTTAGTGACCTTATGCGAGATCTAATCTATTTATTCAGAAGCTGGCGTGACTGAGGCAATGATTTTTTGAGTTCGATAAACGTGGATACTCTCAGCAGCGAGTGCGATTTATCAAAGGCTGCATCTGCTATCTGACAGCGATGACAGATAACCCTACGGACAACTGTTTACATTTGAAGCGAGAAGGGGATCATTGGAGATTTTGTTGCTTGCTCACTGCACCAGTAGAGCAGAGATTGTTATCACTCTGAGTGATCTCAGTAAAGTAATTACAATAAAGAAATACAGAAAATGACAATCACCCTTAATATGGAGAAAAGTCAGTGATGCCTAAATGCGCTGCTTTATTTGCACGCAGGGAGGAGGACACAAATGCATAACATCCATCACACAATTAACATTTTCAGCACCTTTTGTTTCACATTCTTGAAGAAAGTCCCATATTCTTGGCTACCAACTTGCCGTGTAACATCTGCTTTCATGATATATGCCAAACGAGTCTCACCTTTTCCTAGCTGCACCCAGCCATATTCATCTGTCAAACTCTCTGCAAGTTTTATTTCCATATTTTCATTAGCTTGTTACAGGTGTCCCAGTTGCTGAATGATTGCTGTGCTGTGTCTGGGGAGAATGGAGGACGGGAAGAGTTTTATAAGGCGATCGCTCATGTTGTGAGTTCTGAAACGCTCCCTTTTTGGGTTAATTCCTTTAGGTCCAACACATCAAATTTGTCAAAGTCTGCTGAAATGATCCGAGTACAGAAGTAGCGGAGAAATTACCATCTTCCCAAATTTTAGATATGAGAGCTGTGTAATTAACTGTGAAAAAGCCCATCTCTGTATAATTATGTTCTTTGACTCATCATATGCTCAGGGCCACAAAGGCAAACTTGTCTTATCTTTCTTCCACAGTTCTAAATACAAAAAGTCCTTCTGAATCCCAATGAATGCAAATAACAGGTCACAATGTGATGTGGTTCACTATTTTGCCGAAGTCTTCAAGAGCCCTGCAGATTATAAAAGGGAAGAAAAAAACAATTGACTTTGCTTTGCCTTACCTGTCAAAACAAGAGAAAAAATGAGAGGTTTTCTTCCTTCCTCTATCTCCTTCCCAGCCTGCTGACAGCTCTATAAATCATTATGAAATAATTGTGTGTTTTTAATTAAATGTGAGGTGGTTGCTATCAGTATGCTGGGCTTTGGCGCAGACGTCTTGTGTGCTTTTGAGGATGTGAATGTAAGACTCATCTGTGCTCCAGTGCGCAGGGTGGGGGGCCATAATTCAAGCCTGGGGGGACAGCTATAGGCAGACCGGTGTAAATACTGGCCCCTGGCTCCAGGAGAAGGACCTTGGTGATGGCAGTGCTGTAATTGAATGCTCTGTGTATTGTGTTATTACAGTCTGCAGTGTCATATTTCATGCATGGCTGTGGCGGAGTGCACTGGAGTGGGGTTGACGTCCTTATTGGGGAGAGCTGTCTCGACTGGACTTGTGGATTTGAGATGGTCGATGAAAGTGGAGAAGCCCAAGACTAGCTCTGATAGCGTCACTGGTTGGCGGTCGGATCAAACAGTACCTCGTCCTTCATGTTAAACATGAGTTATATATGTATACCAGCTAATGTTCAGCTAAGGTCATCTATCAGGGCAGTGTATTGATGATAAAACCTGAGTGCTGTAGTTTTGTTTAAAGGGCACTTATTATGCAAAATTCTCTTTAATAACGTGTTTGAAAACAGATCTGGATCCACAACCTAAAATGGTAAAAAAAAAAAATTATAATCTTTATAATCATAAACAGTCTCTCCAAATACATGGTTCCAGGTTTCCCCAGACAAGAGTAGGGAAGACTGCTGATGATCTGCTCTTTTATCATAGATCCCTCCCTGAGTGAGCTGCAGCAGTCATATCTGTTTACTCTCTAAAGCAGCATAAGGTTTATAATGTCTGTTCTGTTATTGGATAGCAATGTATATAAGGGTGTTCAGTCAGATTGCGAAAAAGGTGTGCAGAGCAGAATATCTTATTGTTACCCCCTTATTAAGCAAACATTATGGTTTGTTCCTTTGCATTTTATAGAAAAGTACACTGTAAAATCAATATACTTACACAATACTTTGCGTGTTGCATATCTGGTTGTTACCCCCTTATTACCCAAGCATTCCATATCTGGTTGTTACCCCCTTATTACCCAAACATTACCCGTTTGTTCGTTTGCACTTTATAGAAAAGTACACTGTAAATCAATATACTTATGCAGAACTTTGCGTATTGCATACTGTATCTGGTTGTAACCTCTGATTACCCAAGCATTACAGTTTGTTCCCTTATACCTACACGCAGGTTCATTAAACGTATACTATATGTACAGAAAAGTACAGGTACACCGTTATTTCACTGTACTTATGCGGTACTTAAAGCATTACCTTAAATTAAATGTTTCAGTTAAATGGTGTAAATTAATCAGATTTTGTTTAAATTGGGGAGTAAATCAAGTCAAAGACGGATTCTGCTTGACTAGTGTTATTATAACACGGGGATGTGACACTGACAACTGAGGTGTGGATCCAAATGCAGGTTTATTAGCGAGGTTAGGTAAGCAATGCTCAACAGGTACAAACAGATGCATATAGACAGTCCAGAATCATAGTCGAAAACAGGTAAGAACTCAGAAGGCTGGCGGCAGGCAGGGATGAACAGATTAGCAAGGTAAAGGTACAAACACGGGAAAAGAAGACCAAGGAAATGCGTTGTAATGTCACATAAAGGTAACAAGACTCAGCAACAGAGAGTGTTTCTGTGTGGTTTAAATAGTGAGTGTAATCAGTCCTTGACAATCCTCAGGTGGTGCGTGTGCAATCAGTGGTGACTTGGAGCAAGCATGTGTGTGTGTGTGTGTGTGTATGTTGCATGAGTGAAGATGTAGTCCATAAACAGGCAGATTTGTAGTTCTTGTGTGATAGTCGTGTTTACCAGCGATCTCTGGAAGTTAGATCACTGGGGATCGTGACAGTTATCGGCACTGTGTTATCAATGTGATTGTTTGTTTTTTATTGCAATATGTTATCATTGAAAAAGTTAGACTGCGTTAGTTAATACGATTTTAAGTAATGTTTTCTATTTATTTTGAAATATTAGGAAATAAATTAGAAAATTAACCATGGTAATACTTCGGCCCACGGCTCACAGCAAGATTTGGTGTTTGGTCCTTTACATGAAAAAGTTTGGGTACCCCTGGGCTAAAAGGTATGAGTGACTTAGAGTGACTTAGAGTGGCTAAGAGGAGTGCGCAGTCAGGAAAGTCTCAAAAATAATTGCACAAATCCAGGATGATTTCAGTCAAGATGAACTCGCAAATTTCAAACATTCAAAACTTGTTGTGCATTTGAAGAGTTCAGATGCAAAAACTTTTGTGCCTGCCATCTGAAGATTATCTCTAAAATGAGCATTTTTCCTCAGTATCCAATGTTTGTGTTGAACTATTTTACTTTAAAAGCAATGAAAAGAACCTATTAATTGCCATAAATGAACTTACACACAGAACCCTGAGAAAATGCTTATTTTAGAAGAATGTTTCAGATGGCATTTAGAAGCCTTTGCATTTGAACTCTTCATTCATAAATGGTGTTTTGTATGTTTTTCTGAAAATATTATTATAATAATAAAATAATTTTGTGCACGTTAATTTGATTTCATGGATATAAATTTGGCTATGCCTGTATACATTGTGTTTTTTTGCACGAATTATTATTGAGACTAATCTAGCTCCATAAAAGTTGCCTAATTAAGTGGGAAAACCACAGACTTGGCAACCCTGGTCTTTTCTGTTTGTTGCTTTGGAGTATCAGAAAAGCATGTAAAGGAAAAAGTAATAGTGATTTGTTCATATTTAAAGAGACACAAAAACAGCATGTTTTTTCACACCCAAATATAGACAAATTAGACAAGCTAACTGATAAATGACCTTGGGGAATTTTGAGTTGTAATTTCACCCACAAATTAGAGTGACAATGGTGACTTATATTACATGTTGTGTAAAAGAACATAACATGCCCCCTTAAGTGATTATCATATAATGTAAGTGTACTTTAAGATGTAAAGCACAGCAGTGCTCTGTGGGGTTTTCATTAACTCCAGATTTTATTAATTCATTTTGAAGCAGAAAGATAAGCCAAGGACTGTTTTTGCCCTTTTTTTGTATTTTCTTACACTCAGGCAATTCCATCAAGTGTATTACCTTGACAGTGCTGCATGAGTCTCAAAAATATGATAAAATATGAAAGAGAGAATTCAGGATTTTTACAGTGGGTCTGGGACTAATTAAGAAGTGCGTTCAGCAAGCTGTCAGTGCCTGCACATTAGGAATTCATTTAAAATAATTCAGTAATGTTGAACTGTGAGAATTCATTTCTTAAGATTAAAAGCATGGATGCTTATGAAAATATTTAAGCGATCACTTGCTCCACAGTATTTCAGAGAGAATAGCAGATTTATTCCATATAAATGAAGTTTATGATACTGTAACACTGCCCTGTCAGTGTTGCTGATACCTCTTGTTTTGTTAATCCCCACAATTTACATGCAAAATATTTGTTAGATTTTGTTGTTGATTTGACATGTTGAGACATAAGCTTTGCCAACAGGAGATTTTAGTCTTATCGAGTAGATAAGAGCTATATTGCATGCCTGTTGCCTAGATAGAAAATAGCTGCCTGGGGGAATTGCCAAGATGTCTGCCAAGTGAACCGACTTAAAAGACTGCATTGTGAGAGTACTGAAAGGAATGATTCATTTCTGTGATTTAAAGTGATAGTTTGCTTCAAAAAAATTCTGTCATTTATTCAGCCTCAAATGTTCCAGTGCTGTTGTTTATTTATTCTTCATTCACCAAAGATTATTTATTGATTTCTTTTTCAGCATTTTTAAGGAATATGAGATTTATATCTAGTTCACAGTCATTAGAGCTGTCATTTCAGGTACACAGTTCCTTTAAAATATAATGCAAGATAGAACACACTCAATCATTGGTGAAAATGAAGCATTGGGTCACACGTTGAGTCCAATAAGTTGCATTTTCAGACTTGAATATTCATTCATTCATTCATTTTCTTTTCGGCTTAGTTCCTTTGTTACTCATGGGTTGCTACAGCGGAATACACCACCAACATATCCAGCATACTGTATGTTTTACGCAGCGGATGCCCTTTCAGCCGCAACCAAACACTGGCAAACACTCGTACACTCTTGCACCTGTACTACATGTCTTTAGACTGTGGGGGAAACCGGAGCACCCAGAGGAAACCCACCCGAACTTGGGGAGAACATGCAAACTCCACACAGAAACACTTGAATTCTACCATATGACCATACTTTTTAATGTTTAAAAATATATTATATTTCAAAATCAAATAATAAAAAGTTAGGTCAGCAATGCCAAAGTAATCAGAATACTTTACAATAATATGAAAACCATAATTTTCATCATGTAATTTTTAATCAGATTTTTTTTGTTAAAAAGACTATCTAATTGAATCATCTAATTGCTAAGATGAGAGATATGTGTTTATAGGATGATGCATTTCAGACACACTCTGTCAGTTTAAAACTAGACTAAAGACACATAACTTTGCATTGGCATTCGCATAAAACACAAATGCTTTTGAAATCCAAATCCTCTAAAGCTTTGTAAGGCTGCATTAATTAGGGCAATCGGAGCCAGAAACTACAGTGGCCGAGAGAGCTTAACGCGCTGCAATTTAAGAAAGCACATGCTATAACAAAACACACCAGCAAATTAAGAAACGATCTTCATCAATTTGACAGCACACCTGTTGCAAATTGTCTCAACACAGACAACAGAAGAAACGCGCAGCAAATTGGTCAAAACACAAACAACAAAAGAAACGCGCAGCAAATTGGTCAAAACACAACGGAAGAAACGCGCAGCAAATTGGTCAAAACATTTGCAAACACAATGGAAATGTTTCAAGAGGACCCAAAAACATGACGGACCCAGCAGGTGTGCTGTCAAATTGATGAAGATTGTTTCTTAATTTGCTGGTGTTTTTTGTTATTGCATGTGCTTTCTTAAATTGCAGCGCGTTAAACTCTCTCGGCCACCGTAAGGAACACTTCCCAAAAGACATTATAATTTGAATGGCATCTACGCTTATGTTAGTCTGTTTTTCATTATCCCGAGGTCTCCATAATCCTAGACCAGACCGTATCCTGAGTAGATGCTGTGGCAGTCATGAAGGAGTGGAGAGCATGAGACTGATTGCTGAAAGACCCCAGTGACAGAAGAGTCTCTGCATTCCCACCGGTGACCTACTTACACACATATGTGGTTTCTCCATGATGGATGTCCAGCATTCTCCAGCCTCTGGCGATTAGACTACAAGGTTTTTATTCTTCACTTTCGTCAATTGGTGAAGTTTTGTTCCTCGCCACTGTTGCCACTGGCTTGCTTGGTTTGGGAGTTGTGGAGCTGCACATCGATGGATTTGCTCTTCAGTGTTTGGACTTTCAGCAGTAAAAATTAAACTACTGTGAACTAAACCAAATTAAATTTTAACTCTGAAAACTGGACTGATAGTTTCAATCACAGTTTACTAGAACGTCTATGTTAGCTGATTTGACACAATCTAAATTGTAAAAGCGTCATAGAAATGAAATGAATTTCTTTTTTTTCTACAGGTTGTTTAATATGCCTGCTCATTTTTGTAGCCAAATTTGGTTTATATATTATACAAATACATGGTCAGAAATTGAAAACAACCTGTTGCTATAGAAGAAAATAAATGCATCACTACAAATGCTATTAAGACATACCTCTCGCGTTAGCCATCAGAAATGTCTTTCTCTCAAGAGCATAACATCCAGCCAGTTATATTCTGTTAAATGTGCTACTGCAAAAGATAACCCTCATGATAGGATGGCTTTACCCTGGATAGTAAAAAGCAAAATGCAATTTAAAAGCTAAACATGTGAGCGAGAAAGAGTCACATCCTATGACCTTGAGCTCTGTGAATACTTAAACAGTAAGATTTTTCCACCCAGAACCACAGTTACCAATCTCATTTCAGGACGAGCTGTACCATGGCAATGTCCTTGCAATCATAAACACGGCTGGATGTCGATGACATTGCCCGTCTTCCATATGATGCCCCATCTTCAAAGCTGCTTAAGATAGACCTATTACACCAGCCAAGAAAATAAAAGAATACAGTTCATGTTCCCAAGATGGCCTACCGGCAGGGGCTCTGTTCACTTCCGCTGTTGTCCTGTGATGAGATGGGCTCTATCAATGCAGTTAGAGGAGGACAAAATGGCAAACCGTCCCATCAAATCACGTGCTTCCAGTAGTGAGGAGGGTGATCATGCCCCAACTGAAAAGCAACAAGAGAATGTTTACATTGAATTTCGTTCTACATCCCAGATGGTTTCATAATTATAAGAATGTACACTACCCAGCAAAAAATTGGGATTAGTAAGATTTTTAAAGACACAGCATGTAATTTTCAACATTGGAGAGCACATCTTCACAACCCAGACTATGTTCCAGTCCACTTTTAGACATACACTCAGAAACTTCCCTTCCCTTGTTCTCTCGGGCAGAATCCCCAATGCCATTTTGAAGTGTGTTTCACTTCATCAAGTGAATAAAGGGAAGCTTACATACCCCTTGATTTTGAAGAAAGTGAGTCGGCTTCATAAGTCCCCTCCAGCAGCTACAGTATATGTCACAAAATGCAATGTGATAGTGGTGTCACAACAATGTAGTTCCCAAGTGGCTAAGGGGTGATGGCATTCCATTTAAACCCATTCAGAAGTTCCACCAGTACTGAACACCTGCATAATATAATCAATGACGAACACCCGAAGGACCGAAAGGAGGGAATTAAGAGAGTGAAGGGGATAAATTGTTGGACTGGAATACTGGCATAGTTTGATGACATCATGACTGAGTGTGGAATCAAGGGAGTTGTGTTCATTTCATCCAACAAGACTCCTGCAGAAATCATGTTCATGGGTGAGCTAAATTATCTAAAACCAATTCTCATGATGAAACGAGTATGGCTGAGACCGTTGATGTTGTAGCTGATGAGAGACTAGTTCGACACAGCACAAAAGCCATAGTCAACCACTAACTGATTTTCTGATCATGATCACATGGAGAAGCAGCATTGTTTATCATAATAATAATATTTTAAGCTTCTAATAATGTTGGTCTGTGCAGTCTAAGGGGTCATTCCATATAGCATCTATAACTGTGGAAAACATGAGGTACACCGCTTCCTTCACCATTTGCATTTAACAAGGATGTAAGACTTTTACATCACTTTTACAACTCTTTCACTTTTTTTTTTTTAAGTTGTGTTTCAGGGTTCATACCCATTTTTACTACTAAAATTCCATGACTTTTCCAGAACTTTCAACTAAAAGTTCATGACCTAATGTTTTATTCAATGTCTATGTACTGTATACATGTTAAATAATAAAAAAATGATGCATCTTCAAAGTTATTACAGCATATCATAAAACATGCAACAATCTATTTAGTTTAAATTAATCTTTATATCTGTGTAAAATTTATTTGGATACATGTTCACAGAGCACTAATAATGTGAGAGGCATGTGTTTGACCATGGACAGAAAAGTAAAGGCAACAAACCTTTATTTAAATATTCAGATATTTGTTTAACTAATTTCCATGACTTTTCCAAAACTTTATGGGTTTTTCCAAAACTTTTCCAGGCCTGGAAAATGGTATGTTAAAAATCCATGACTTTTCCAGGTGTCTGGACAATAGTTAAACATTCTTACATAGTATGACTTTAATGTTTTAGAAAGACTAAGCTCACCAATGCTGCATTTGTTAGATCAAAACCCCAATAAAAATGTACAAACTAATTTCTGAATGTTATTAAAATTAAATTTATTTGTTGCTCGTTATCAGCATTATTCCTGTACTCCATGACATATGATCCTTGATCAGGTATTCAATCAGTTTTAATTATCTTCACATTGACACTGATACATAAATTGTAATGCAATGTAATGTGCCCTTGATAAATACAAGTGAACATGTAAACACAGGTACAGTTTCCACAAAAAATAGGTTTCAGATAATAATAATAATAAAATAATAATAATATTAATAATAATAATAATAATAATAATAATAATAATAATAATAATAATAATAATAATATCAAAATATAGTTGTTAATTAGATAATAATAATAATAATAATAATAATAATAATAATAATAATAATAATGATAATAATAATAATAATAATAATAATAATAATATTTCTTCTGCCGCAGATCACCATTAGACTGATTTCTGAAGGACCATTATGTGACACACTGAAGACTGAGGTAATGATGCTGAAAATTCTGCAATAAATTGTAGGAATCAATTAAATTTTGAACTTATAGTTGCTCCGATAAAGCAGCCTTGCTGAGCAGAATAGTTTTTATTAAAACATTAATAAATACTGATCTCAAACATTTAACTGCTAGTGTACATGTATGTATGAAATGTAATTATCCTGCACAATGCAATTAGTCTAGTGGCTCCTGTTGGTAATTCCAGTGTTTTCTTAATGTTGTGTTTCTGGCGCCACTGCGGCGTAGAACACTAATCACAAACGGATATCTGGTGATCTCTGCAGCGTGGAAATAGACACAAAGAGCTGGGCTTCTTTTCTCTGCAGGGCAAAAGAAAAGCTTATCACTCAGACAGAAGCATGAAAGGGACGGCTAAACCAGGACACCAAGTACAACACATCATCTTCTTCTTATTGCTTGTCATTTCTTCCATCATTTTCTTTTCATCTTTATTATTAGCACTCCTGCCATTTTGAAGTATTTCTCTTTTTATCTTCTTCTCGTCCCTCCTGCTGTACCTGAGAGGTAAATTGGGAAGGCTTGCCGGAGGCTCAACCAAAATTTTTGGAAGGTGCGTGGAGGTTTTCTGGTGAAGATAGCTGATTTAAAGCCATGGTGAAGATTATATCAGCGTATAACTGATTCTCCACACTGATCAAAAGATATACAGGGTATGGAAATACTCACATTTAATATAAAAGGAATTTTATAATAACCTTCCTCCAAATGAGCTCGAAAGTGTTATTTCAATATTTTTTCTGAATTTTACAGAACTTATTATATGTAAAAGTACCATTTGAAATCATTTTTATCAATCAATCAAGGACATATTACATTGAAAAAGTGATGATTAATGATTAATATTTAAACCAATGCTTTTGAACTTTCTCTTGAGCATGAAGTCAAATTTTTAAGTCCACGAAAAGGTATCTCTATTAATGATTGGCCACCAATAATAACTGAAAAAAGTTAAAGACATAGAAAAAGTTATTTTCAACTATTTTCAAATAAATGCAGTCTTAGTGAGCAGAAAAGTCTTCCAACATGTACATTAAAATGTACTTTAATAATGTTTATAACATGTACATAACTGTCACGATCACGAGTGATCTAGCCCTAATTGATTACTGGAAACACTCACTATCACTATCACTATCACTCACTATCACTAGAACTACAATTCTGCTACTTAACTGCACTACATTTCCCATCAGGCACCTCACTCACACACTACTTCCAGATTACCCCTAATTACGTACACACAGCTGAAAGCTCATCATGGACTGACATGCTGGACTAAATTTATGCACCACAGTTGCAGACACACACTAATACCCCGTTTACACTAGTGCGTTTTAGTTTTAAAACAGGGTTTTAGCAAGAAAATGATCTGCGTCCACACTCGCGTTTTCACCCAGCGTCTCAACAGATCTTCGTCTTCACTACTCCACCAGAAACGCATATAACGTGACCATTCGCGCACTCTGGGCATGCGCGTTCAAGTATAAACAGGAAGCATGCGTCTCGCTCGGCATTTGGTTATTGTTAGTCAACAAACGCTGGTTGAACGATGAACGCGATGGCAAAGAAAGCAAGAGAGATCTTTTTGAGGACAGACGACGAGGTTGAGTTGTTACTTAAAGTAACAAATGAATATAAAACATCTATCGCTATCGAAACACAGTGTTTACAGTGAAGACTGGTCTGCCGTCTGCCGGTGACGTTATAGCCATGTGCGCTTGACGAATAAGGGAAGGATATGCAATGACCCAAAGCCCCAATCACGTAGCGTATCTCAGCAGCCACGCCTCTGTTTTCAAAAGTATGCGTTTCCCTCCATCCACACTGAGACGCAACAGCAGCGTTTTAGAATTAAAACGCCCTCTCCAGCGTTTCTAAAACGCTCCGTTTTCGCACCTCGAAAACTCCGACGTAGTATGGACGGATGGCGTAACCGTAGCAAAACTTAAGCGTTTCAAAACGAAAATGCACTAGTGTAAACGGGGCCTAAGTATTACAAAGTGTTATCTTGTCTAGCCTTGCCTTGTTTCCTGATCCTTGCTTTGTTTCTCATTTATGTTGTTTTGCCACTTGTATCAGCCTCTTTGCCTGTAACCATGACGATGATTTTGGATTTTCCTCATAAAACTGTTTGTTCCTTTGTTGACCATTGCCTGCATGACTCTGAGTTGATAAACTTCATTTGGACCCTCAACTTTGTTGTCACCTGGATCACTGTTACAATAACCAGCTACATTGTTGCGCTTTTTTAAACTGTATTTATTTATCTGTTCATTCTTTTATTAAAATAAATTAAATAATTTTTATTCATTTATTGCTAAAAATTGATCTACTGTAAATTACCAAGGAGAAAACATAGTTAAAAGCTATTATGGTGCAGTCAGAATATAACTAGGTTCTGGAACAGATGGAACGAATTCTGAACAATGTTCAAATTTATAAAGGGTGTAACAGATCATGGTTGATCCATGATTTGTACAAATTACAACCCTCGGTTCAAAACACACGTGGCCCGTGGATTAATACTTTTTTTACTGTTAGATTAATGCTAAATTTGTAATAATAGAGAGATCGCCTCTCGCGTCATTCAAATCACATGTATAAAAGCATTTAGGCTTTCCTGTAAAATATAACGATGGCGGAAGAACATGAATTATAAACCATGGTGATTTGCATATGTTTATAAATCCTTCCAATCGCTGCATTCAAATCTGAAAGCGCAAAAATCAAGAAAGAGATTAAGTCTTTAGTCTTTTGAGTTAGTTATAAAGTTACAAACAGTCAAATAACACAGAAGTACTGGGACAATACTTTATAGTTTAAATAAAACCACTGATGTTTATGGTAAAGATTAAAAGCACCTTTCATGTGCATTTAATGACGCTCAAAAATAAAAGTTGCAGGCAGCAATTATATAAGCAATAGGTGGCAACAATCATCTATTAAAAATATGCCACTGAATAGTTCTTCAAAAATGACACATCTAGCAATGAAACATGAAGTTTTATGAGTGAATAACTCAATCGTTTATTGAAAATGAGAATAAAAATGAATATGATTTGTACAAATTATCATGTTAGATTTAAACATTTAGACTGACTGAATACTGAATATTTTACAATTTATTTTTATTCAGCTGATTATTTCTTTATTTTATTTTTAATAAAATTACAGGTTTTAAGTTTTTAAGTTTTAAGAGAGAGAGAGAGAGAGAGAGAGAGAGAGAGAGAGAGAGAGAGAGTTCCATTGATTTCTAAATCTTCATTCAGGTGTTTCACAGGTCAGAGAGTGACCTCTTCTATTTCCGCTGGCGATGGCACAGCTGAGCCTCTGTGCTTCTGTCTACCCGAGCACTGACCCTAGAGGAGACTGCACAGCCCTGACATTTCTCTGGACCGAATATGAATGGCAGGGAGCCAGGAAACTGCTCTAGATTACAATACCTGCACATGCGAGGATTGACAATGAAGACTTTGACTGAGACTGGAACTCGGAGGCCAAATCAGTGTATCTGCAGATGTATATAACATAAATACCAAAGAAATGCATTAAGTTTTGTCCTCATCTTTTACTTTCATATATATA
>CAIGQQ010032764.1:2736224-2771258 GCA_903798035.1 Danio albolineatus | reverse complement strand
ACACAGTAGTGTAAAGTAACGAATTACAAATACTCTCTTTACTGTAATTGAATAGTTTTTCTCAGGAATTGTACTTTACTAAGTAGTTAATTTTTAATGGTGTATCTGTATTTTTTACCTCACTATTATTTTTTCTTGTGTACGATGATTTGCTAAGTAGAATAAACAGTGCTATTATTTTCAACCACTCATATTGCGCATAGAAAAATCACATCAAGCAGATCAGCCTCAAGACACATTATAAATGCAGCAAATATGTACATTGTGAAAGCATTAATGGTTTCCAAGAAGATGTAAAACTGTTACAGGCAGTGATTGAGAGACTGTTTAGATGTCAACCATAAAATACATCTAAAATACAACTGTCTACTGTATGTTTGTTGACAATTGTAAAAAAAACAAAAAAAAAACAGGAAACAGGTATATGTTTCAGTTTTAAAACATCACCCGTTGAGCATCTGTGTTCACAAATTGTTTCAAATAAAGTATATTTAAGAGCTATTCATTCCAATATGTGCACACATTAACATACACATAAAAAATGAATGCATGCAGCTTCATGAAATTTACAACGAAAAATTCAATTATTATAATAGGTTCATGCCTACAGGTTGTGTAAACGTCATCATAAACTTAGCAGCTATCCAAACAGTATACTTTTTTTTTTTTACTTTGAAAGTGCAAGATGTAGGTGGTGGTTGTAAAAAAAAAGCCAACAAGTTTTACCTTAGCTCTGCATTTTTTAAAAACTGTGCCCTGCAAGAGATGCTGCAAATGAGTTGAAGACAAAATTATTAGCCCTCCTGTATAATTGTAACTATTTGAAATATTTCCAAGTGATAATTAACAGAGAAGGATTTTTTTTCACAGTATTTCCTATTATATTTTTCTTCTGGACAAAGTTGTATTTTTTTTCATTTGGCAAAAAAAAAAAAAAAAAACAGCTAAGGTCAATAGTAAACTCGGCCCTGGCCTAGACGTACAGACTGTAGCCCTGCCCTTGTCCAACACCTACCAAAATACCGAATCCGACCCGAGGCTCATCTCTTTTCCGCCAAATACCTTAAAATGTTACAGTCATTAAAATAAACCAGATTTGTATCTAATAGAAGTTAGTTTTGATTTAAATTTAGAATTTAATTTTTTTTGCTTGTTTGTTTTTTAAATGTAAGTTTCAGTTTTTTAAGTGACATCGATATCCAGCAGTATGTGGTCCAGTTTACTCAATTTACAAGTTGTGCATTGTGCATAACCAATTGGCCCATCATTTAAAGTTGTCACTATTTGAAAGGTTGATAAGAAGCTTGGCTTTCCTCTAGCATTTTTCACAGTTTTAAGTTCGCCTTATAGGCAAATTTTCTCTTCATCTTCTCCATTGCACATAGCTGGAAATCTCTATGCACAAGGCATCACTGGCGCTCCCGGACCGCATGCATTAGATCTCATTAAACTTTCTTTTTTAAAGTTTTTTCTAAAGCAGACCCGAAGCCCCATACCGCTAGACGTGAAAATGAGCCCAAAGCCCGGCCCTATATATAGGGGCATAAAAAAGTCTGGCCCAACAGGCTCGGGCTCAAATGCAGGGCTCTACACAGTTGTCAGATGACAACATAACTTGTCTAGTTTAACTAATTAACCTAGTTAAACTAATATTATTCATCCATTCATTTTCTTTTCAGCTTAGTGCCTTTATTAATCTGGGGTTGCCATAGCAGAAAGAACCGCCAACTAATATTAGTATCTTGCTAAATAACTAGTAAAATATTGTGAACTGTCTGGCAAAATAAATTGATCATAAGAAATTAGTTTTTAAAACATATTTTGTTTAAAAATGTACAGAAAAATAATCTTGGGAAACATTAGAAAAAGAACTAGAAATTCAATGGATGGCAAATAATTTAGTCTTCAATTTAGGCTCCTCATCCACCACCATTGCAGCATCCACCTGGATGACGCGACGGCAGCCATTTTGCGCCAGATCGCACACCACACACCAGCTGATTGGTGGAGAGGAGACAGAGTGATAAAGCCAATTGTGACATGAATATGGTTAGGAGGCCATGATGGACAAGGGGCAGATTTGGCCAGGATGCCGGGGTTAAACCCCTACTCTTTTTCGAAGAACTTCCTGGGATTTTTAATGACCAAAGAGAGTCGGGACCTCGGTTTAATGTCTCATCCGAAAGACGGCACTCTCTGAGCAGTATAAAGTCCCCTACTCTATACTGGGGCATTAGGACCCACACAGACCGCAGGCTGGGCGCCCCCTGCTGGCCTCACTAACACCACTTCCGGCAGCAACCCAGCTTTCCCATGTGGTCTCCCATCCAGGTACTGACCGGGCGCAGCCCATGCAGCCCATGCTTTCAAATATAGACTAAAATATATGCATTTGACTGCACATGTTTAAAAACCTTCAGCATACTTTGGGCTAAAGTTGTACACATCCGAAGTCACACAAAGGAGTGTGTGTGTGTGTGTGTGTGTGTGTGTGTGTGTGCTATCCCTTTAAGAGAAAATTAAACATTTGGATTCAAGCAGTTGCTCCTGTAAGATATTCTGTTTGATTTCACTCTGCACTCGACTGGTACTTATAATAGTTGGGAATTTTGCCAGGTCTGTCAAATAACTGCTTCACCACTCGTGTTATCTGTTGAGTCCACACAATGATATGCATAGCTGTGTGCTACATTTGAATAAACACTCTCACATTCAGTAGCGCAGGGGCCAGCCAGTCAAACAGATGAAAGAGGGTGTTCTCATGCACTGAGTGTACCTGGCAGACTGGCATGTGGGACACCTCTGCCGTCACGGGTGATTGACTGAGGAACTACATTGACATTTTGAAAGGAGTTTGACGGATGAGAGGCCCAGATGGTCTTCACCTACCATCACAAAATAAATTGGGCTTCCTATCAGCTGTAACCTTTAACGTGTGTATTTACCAACGTTTATGTGTGTTTTCATGAAAACCTCCACCAAAATAAACATCCGAGGTGAATCTAGGTGTTAAACGACACAAATCACAGGAAACGCATGGAGGTCTTGTATGCAAAACTAACATCCAGTGAGCTGTTTCTTTAGGCAAATATTTTGAGGCACAACAGGCGCATTCCTCATTCCAAATAGCATGCAACTTAATTACGCTGCCTCCTAAGACACCAACTTTTGGCCAGATTCCAAGGTAACATCACATCTCTCCTTAAAAGAGAAGACAATGACAGAATGCATTGTGACAAGACAATAAATCAACGATGGCCACATAAGGAAAATGTTATGTATGCTTATATACAGTATGTGACACTTGAGGTTTATGCACTAAATAGAGTCTCAGAACACTGTAAAAAAATCTTGCTTACATTTCTAGCCATCTTAACATCTTAACAATCAAACTAAAACTAAATATTAAGCTAAACAGTAACACTTTACAACACAGGTGTTAATTCCAGGTACTGGAGAGCCGCAGCTCTGCACAATTTTGTTTTAACCCTAATTAAACATACCTGATCAAATTAGTTGAGTCTTTCAAGCTTGTTTGAAGCCTACAGGTAAGTTTGTTGGTTTAGGATTGAAACTAAACTGTGCAGAGCTGTACCATATTGAACCAAAGCACTTTAATTTGAAATGACCCTTATTTGTAGTTTTCTACAACTATAAGTTATATTATATTACACTACACCACATATTCATTCATTCATTCATTTTCCTTAATTTATCAGGGGTTGCCACAGCGGAATAAACTGCCACCTATCCCTGCATATAGGCTTTGTATACCTAAAAATATAATAATTTAAAAATGTTTGTAGTAATGACTTTTTGTAATATTATTTTTTACAGTGAATGAATTAATCTCTCATTTGCCAAAACAAGAATTAGTCAATTTTTTTATGAGATTATTATTGTTTTAATATATAATGATTTTTAGGGGTTTTTACCTGTATTGATAGGACAGTGGATATTGACAGACATAAAAGTGAGGGCAGCAGAGCTCAGCTAGGAATCAAACACAGGTCGCCATGAGCACCAGGGTGCTCTAACTACTAGGCTATTGGAAACGACTTCAAGAGATTTTGTAGGGCAGGGATCACCAAACTTGTTCCTGGAGGTCCAGTGTCCTGCAAATTTTAGCTCCAACCCTAATCAAACACACCTGAACAAGCTAATCAAGCTCTCACTAGGTATACTTGAAACATCCAGGCAGGTGTTTTGAAACAAGTTGGCGCTAAACCCTGCAGGGACACCGGACCTCCAGGACCAAGATTGGTGATCCCTGTTGTAGGGTAACGGGTAAGCTAAGCTTTGTTTAGAGTTTTAAAAGGCTAATTTATGGGCAGCGTTACAACGCCTCCTCTCAGAAACTTGCCAGAACTAATTTACCAGCATTTCAGAGTAATTTCCCCATAATGTATGACAACTCTTTTGATTTCTTGAGCTCAATAAATATAGATCCTCTCAGCTGGAAGATCTGTATATCAGAATATCATTTGAGTTTTGAAATAAAATAATTTGCTATCATTTAAAATTGCTCTTTAGCCAAAATGACAGAAACATCCCAGATGAAAATAAATACTACAGTCAGTCATAGTAAATGCTATAGTGTTTTAAAACCCAGAATATAGTAAAGTGTGTTATACTGTATATATTATTTGCAGCTTTTTGTTAATGAATCCTAAAGCAAACTGCAGCATTAACTACAGCGGACTGATAAACTGTAATAAATACTGAAGAATTTTTACTATATTAATAGGTCGATTGTTCGAGGCCTGGCAGGGGCCATTTCTGTGTAGAGTTTACATGTTCTCCTCGTGTTCACAAAAATTTCCTCAGAGTGCTCAGGTTTTCTCCAAACTAAATTGGGTAAAAAAAAAAAAAACTGCCCGTAGTGTATGAGTGTGTGTGTGTGTGAATGTGAGAGTGTATGGGGGTTTCTCAGTAATGGGTTGTGGCTGGAAGAGCATCCACTGCGTAAAACATATGCCGGGATAGTTGGCAGTTCATTCCACTGTGGCAAACCCTGATAAATTAAGCTGAAGGAAAATTAATAAATGAATGAATGAATGAATATGTGGTGTATTGTAATATAATATACCTTATAGTTGTCGAAAACTACAAATATGGGTCATTTCAAATTAAAGTACTTTGGTTCAATATGGTATTTAATATAAATAACTATAGCATTTTTTCCTGTATGTGAAATGGCTCATTGAGATTCCCAACTTTGAAACATAAAATGTGTCACGTACTGACAGTCTTGATAAAAACTAGTTCAAAATGTATTATATCAGCACAGCTTCAAGCTTGAGTCTCCGAGATAGGAGGCCGGTGTGCTAACAAGGACCCTAAGGACCACAGTCTCAACCATCAGTCACTAGTTAGCAGGCCTTCTGAGTGAGGTTTACACACAGTGTTCGCATTAGCTGGCCTCTGTCTCAATTACTCGAATTTAGCTCACGCCCATCTGGGTCTGCACAAGTTTAACCCCACACTGAATGGGATTTGAACATTCTTTCCCGAATGGGATCCAAGCCCAAGTCCCAGGATTCACTGGATTCAATTTCAGACAAAGGAGACATGAAAGCTAACAAGGACGCTCTAGCATCAATTGCAAGAATGCCTCCTGAGCCTAAGGGAGTGGGATTTACTTATACAGGTCTTACAAGCTGGCCTTTGGCATGCTCACCTCTCTAAACCTTACTCCCACCCCGGTCATGGCACCAATTTAATTTGCTAACGCAGCAATTTCTTTTTGACCCACTCCATTAGTATTTCCAGAATGGGGAGCAGGCACGTTAATGAGGATGCTAAATGCACATTCTAGCGTCAGGCAGTAGTACACATCTTCAGGGTACTGGGATTGAGGTGTACTCACACAACCATTACTATCTAGCTCAGAGGTGGGCAAACTATGACCCTCGGGCCATATTAGATTAGATTAGATTAGATTCAACTTTATTGTCATTACACATGTACAAGGCAACGAAAAGCAGTTTAGGTCTAACCAGGAGTGCAATAACAGCAAGTGCAGAATACAGGTATAAATCATAAAGTGCAGTTATAGAAAAACTATGGTGATATTTACAAATGGATGTACTATGAACATTATGTACAGGTTGTATTAGTTATGAATAGAGATTTTCAATAAATGATGAACACCTTCATCTGGCCCAATGAGGGAGATTTTTTTTTAAATGCTGCTTCTGAGTAAAATATTAGTTTCAGAATTAGGAAGTTGTTGATGCAATACAAGCGAACATTGTTTGATGGCAGTATTGCTTGTGGTACTGTACAGTTAGCACCAACAGCAGAATTAGATCACGCTCTCGGATATTAGAATGTACTTGACCTTTAATGAGTGAGGTAGAAAAAGAAAAGTTGTCGTGTGTTTAAGGAAAAATGGACAACAAAATACTTCTTCACCTATTTTGGACAGAAAGCGGTACGTCAATATGCCAAGAAAGTATTGCAGTTTTTAAAGATTACAACTTCAGCCGTCATTTTTGAAAATTTAATTCTCGTCATGTGAGATTTGTTTCTGTCAGACAATATATTTTCTAATTTCCATTTTATAAGGGATTTATTTAATCGGTTTATGATGATTGATAAGTACATTTTAATAGCTGAGCAAATGAATTTGTCTTGCAAATTTAATTCAGTAATAACTATGAAAAAAAACTGTTATGTGTTAATGTGACATGTTTCTGTCAGATAATACATTTTTTATGAACACAGCCACTATCAGGCCCGGATCAAGAATTCAAAGGCCCCTGGACACAATGTCTTGTAGGGCCCCCTACCTGGCTGCTCCCCTATTGTTGATTTAAAAAATAAGATTAATATAATAATTTTTAAATAAATTTATCTATAATGTATTGCCCTCATTTTTAAAATAAATGATATACAGTACATATATTTCTAGCCTACAAAGATTTAACTTGTTTTTGAAGCATTTAAAGCACACTTTGAAAAAAAAATACTGGTAAAACTAGTGAAAGTTAATGGATTTTAATATACTTGTTCATGTTCACTGAAGCAGTACTAAAAATATATATTTAAGGGTATTTTTAAAGTATATTTTCTAAAACATATATTTGGATATAACACCTCTCTGATCCAGGTCTATGAATCTGAGTCTTCCATAATACACACACTTATTAATGATTCCTACATGTTTTCCTCGTGATGAAGAGTAGGCAAATTCTGATATGTAGTGGGGGGAAAAAAAAGAAAAACGTGTTCATCAGACGCTGGATTCAAAGCGGGTTCATGATCGATCACGTCAAAACATGTTGCCATGCGATTTACGAGCTACGCCACTCGAGAATTGCTCAATTAGCTTTTTCCAACGAGGTGTGCTATTTGCACTTAAACGAAATAGACACTCCAAAATCAGCATTTATTTCCCCCTTGCAGGGGGCCCAAGTGCGCACGGTTAATCCAGCCCTGGCCAGTAAAATTATAAGTTATGTTATGAAGGCTTCGGCATTTGGCCCTTCACTTGGTCTGCAAAACTTGATGTGGTCCTCTGGTCCAAAAAGTTTGCCTACCTCTCTGATCTAGCCTGTTACACAGACCCTCCCAAACATGGGTCATAATGTACTTTTTTTCTAACTACCCTAAACCTTACTTCCATCTAGGTCACTACACTATTGTAAGCCCTACAGTTCTCCAATCCAAGTGGGACTCAAGCCAGCATTTCCACCAAGAGAAGCAGGGCCACTAACAAGGACACCGTCTCTTGTCGGTCTCTAATGCGCCTCCTGAGGTTAAGAAAGTGAGGTTTACTTGCGCAGCTCTTACTTGCTATTTATTCATATTATGAAATGACATTGTTCGTATGACACACAGATCATTTCGGAGCAGAGCTAACGACGCTAGCGTGACCCCAAGTGCATCATTTCGGGTAAACAGATCACTCCACGTTGACGTGTTTCTGTGCACTTGTATTCAGCGTGAAGTGAAGCTATGAGGCAAGGGTAAATGGCACATTGTTCATCACAGTAGAGAAGGCAGGCAACAGCTCAATCTCTCTGACTGCCCTCATCGCTCTGTTGCGTGTCATCGGGCAGTGGGTGATGTCAGAGTAGCTGTCATTTGTTTTGGCCCGTCATAATCATTTCCTGACTTCATGTTTCTTTTCCACTGTGTCACTCTCGCTCACCATGATCATTAGTCATAGAGCCAATCATGCATTATCCTCATGCCATCAATCACCGGCGGTCCCACCCTCTCTGTACCAGTCGGTTATGTGACAGCCGCTCTAATGCATCATGCAAGGGTCTCTGGGAGCAAAAAAAAAAACCAGATGAGGTGAATAAATGTGATAGTGTGTGGGGGTGCTTTTAAATGTGTGCAGGTTAGGATGTGTGGCTCAGCGGGTAGGTTTGAATGTTAATGAATACTTTGACAGTTTTTGCTTGTGTTGCGAGTGCAAGTGGCACCACACACATATCTGTCACAGCATGGAATTTTATTCATTCATTCCCCTCAATAAATAATTGTGTCAGTACTGCTGATATGTTGGCATCTTTGAATGGAAATGAGGAGACGGGTGTAAAAAATGCTTTTTGTCCATCCCAAAATTCCTCCCCGGCGCTACTGATGTTATTTTGTTTTGTTTGGTAAATTCACTTTTGGACGTTTATGCCAGATCCAAATGGTCCTGTTTTTTTCTAACTGTGACAGAGAGAATGTCTGAGTGAAATTCGGCTCCTTCTGGATTCCGCTGGGAGTTTGGGGCTCATGCAGATTAAAAAGAGAGACGGAGTAAAGAATGAATCATTTAGAAAGGAAAGGTGCGAGGTTTCTAGTGGCTGACAGCCGTGCTTTGAAGTCCGCCTCTCTGTAGAGGGTTGAGTGTGTCTTGGTAGGGATGTTCAGCAGTTGTTTGTTTGGATAAAAGGACCGTGTGCCTCAAACACATGAGAAACACAGAAGGAAAACATCAGTCGCAGTGGAATCGCAGTGTTGGACATAAAGTTGGTGTATATTGTCCTTTAGATATGAACCAGTATTCTCTATCCTCTATACTGCCAGATATTTTAAGAATAAAGTGAAAGGAAAGCCTGCTGTGAGAATATAATGATGCGGTTGCATAAGAAGACCAAACATACACTTATAAATTCCAAAGTGGTCATCTAAGTTAACACCAGAACGCATGAAGTTAACAGAATGTTTTTTTCATAATGTAGGTGTTTAGTTTTTGATAAAAAGTGTGATTAAATAGCACAAATGCTTGATGTAGTGATGCTTTGATTTTATAAAATAGATCCCTATGGAACTATTCACACAATTAATCATTTCACGACAAAGTGAGGATTTTTTTTTGACCAGTGTGTCAATTGTTTTTCTCTTGTCACCCTGCGATAAAATGGTCATCCAAATAGATTTAAGCTTTATATAATGTGACTGGAGCTGCTTCCGTTGCACAAAATAGGTGAGACTGCTGGAGCTATAGCTCAGAAATCTGTTTTGAAATATAGTATCCAACCTTGGATGCTGTCTTTGTTGTTTTTGTTGAATAAGAAAAAAGAACTTTCTGATAAAAGTCTCAGTGACTACAAAAACAAACAAAAGGAAAAAGCAGGACAGTCGGGTCACCAGAGGAAATATATTAACACCTACATGTAATAAGTATTGTATCAGAGATGCATATGGAACTGTGACCGCAGGTATCTGTCTGTCTGTCTGTCTGTCAGTCTATAACACCCATGCACCGTCAAAAACTGCTCAATGTTAAGTATATATATATATATATATATATATATATATATATATATATATATATATATATATACTAGTTTAGATTTCAGTTCTGCATTCAGTTAATTAACATTCCTCTTTGATTGAGAAATTTAATTGGAATTGAATACATTTAATTGATGGTGCAGAGGTGTTGCAGATGTGTATGCATATGCACAAATTTGTAAAATACCCAGTTGGTAGTCTAACATGTCATTATCTGTCATCTGTTATCATTTATTCACCATTTATTTCAAACCTATATTACTTTCTTTCTAATATCTGTTCTATTTTATTTGATTTCCTACTATGCAAGTCAATGATTTTGAGCTTTTTTTATTTCAACAGAGGAAAGAAACTCATAAATGTTTGGTACCAATTGAGGGCGAGCAGATAGTGAGTAAACGTAAATTTTTAAGTGAACTATCCTTTAAAGGGTCATTAAATCCTGGACTTTTCTGATGCTTTAACAGATCTGTCTGCATTGAGCACCAATTAAGACAACGTTAGCATCTGTTAGCTTAATTGTAGAAAACAACTGGTTAGTTTTGGGCTTTTACCCCCTAATTTAATCTTTCAGGTTTAAAACATATACCTGAGCGGTGTCACTGGTGGTGATGTAGCATATAGGACTGCGTACGGATTGATGATGTTTCAGTGTCTTTATTTCTGAATTATTCATTAAAATAATTAGATTTTTATTGAACACTGCCAGACAACAGTTGCTCGCTCTCCAAGCTTTCCACTTTCAACTTGGTTTCAAGTATGAAACACAAATCAGCCAATCACATGACTGTAAAGCAATGTATATAAGCCTTTAAATGTGGTCAGGACAATCTGCTGATGTTAAAATCGAGGCTCAGTATGAGTAAGAAAGTGACTTGAACATAACAGTTTATGAGAACGAGGCTTGAGGTCTGAAATAGAGATAATATCCAGGAAGAAGTGGTTCAGTAGGCAGAAGTGCCTTGTTAAGGTCAGAGGTGAATGCCCAGACCAGTTTCAATCTGAAAGAAAGGCAATGGTAAATCAAATAACCACTCTTTACAAAAAAGAGTATTTCTGAACACAACTCATTAAACTTGAAGCAGATGAGCAACTGCAGCAGACCAATTACACTTCTATTAGATAAGAATAGGAAACCGTGCCTGCAATCCACACAAATTGAGCATAACTTGAAAATAGGAGATTGAAAAATCCTGATTTTGATTCAACAATGGATGGTAAAGTCAGAATTTGGTGTAAAAATATTAAATTATTGATCCATCTTATTGATTTAGACTGCTGGTGGTATATATTGTGTGGGGTGTTTTTTCTTGGCACATTCCGTGCCCCTTAGCTCCAACTGAACATCATTTACACATCACAGCCTACCTAAGTACTGTTGCTGACCATGTCCATCCCTTTATGACCACAATGTGATGTCTTGTGGCGGCTACTTCCAGCAGGATAACGCACCATGTCACAAAGCTCAAATAATCTCAAACCGGCTTCTTGAAAATGACAATGTGTTCACTACTGTTTACTCAAATGGTCTCGGTCAGCAGATCTCAGTCCAGCAGTACACCATTGGGATATGCTGGAAGATTCAATTCTGCAGGAAATGCGTGACGCTATCACGTCAATATGAACACAAATCTCGAAGGAATGTTACCAGCACCTTCCTGATACCACAAAGATAATATAAATAAAGTGACCGTTGAGTGTATTTGCCGTGTTTCTCAGAATCATTTGACTGAACCTAGCAAACAAAGTCACGGAGAGCAAACAGAGAACACCCTTTCTCCATCGAGTGGGTACGCAAACATCCAGGTTTGCCTTGAGAACACAAAAGCTTGATTGAATTGGAAAGATGATGCTGTCAAATGTCTTGTTTCCGTAGCTTTCCCCACACATAATAAAGTCACGAAACCCCACATTTCTATTTTTAAGTATGGGGAGGGGGGGTTAAAAGCACAACTCTGTACTTTCCTAAAAGAGAATTTTAGATTTGTTTCCCCAGAGACAATTCTTTGAGAGAGACTTTTTGTGTTACTTCTGTGCGAGAGGACAGATTTCGCACAGCAAACTTCAACAGAGACGGCAACTAACAACTCAGACAACGCTCTTCAGCTCGCTCTCTCCATTAGAAGTAGACGGGAACAGAGTCTTGAGTGAAACTTCAAGGGAGCAATTCAATGTGAGACTCTGACATGGCAGACCATAAATTCAGCAAGAAACCTCACCGACTTCATTGTTGCACCCCAAACACCTCAGACATAAATAGCCCACAGGGAGAGTTTATGAACGTCGAGCTGAATTTACAGCCAGGAAAGTTAGTGTGAAATAATGGTGTGATTTGCTGACTCATCGCAATATAAAAAAAATAAAATACATTAGTACCTTCCTCGGGGAGAGGGACGAAACAACATCAGCGCAAAAAGGAAACAATAAAAGACAAAAAAAAAAGAAAACAGCCTTCATTTGAGCAGTGTAAATAAAGGGGGAAACAAAAAAACACGAACACGAGACGTAAAGTTGCAGCGTGACAGACTCAGGACAGTTTCCTACTGAGTTCAAACCATGAGATGCCAAGCGTGGATCCAGATTTTGAGCGGGTAAAATAATAACTCGCTGTTCACAAAAGCAAATTCTTGCATCACAAATTCCATCTAAGAGGAATTCGGGCGGTCATGAAATATTGAACGCTTCATGTTTGCGGTTGCCTTGACCCCACCTAACCTTCCTTATAGATTTATATGATTTATGTATTCATTCAAGTCAGCTGCTGTGGAGGCAATCTCGGGGTGATTTTTAACCCCTCGTGTTTCTCTTAGAAAGCTTCTTCAGCATATCCCTTTCCCCATGGCTAGTTTAAAGAATGCTGTAAAATTGATTGCTGTTCATTATTGCAGAAGGTCACCATTTGCCCAATAAGCATTGATGAGGTTTTCACCTCTGGCCATTGATCTAAGCGGTGTAAAACTGCCGCCTGTAAATTTACGCACATCTCCGTTGCCTTCGTCAACTCATTGCACATGCTGTATAATCAAAACGTGCTGAAATTTACGAAGGCAATCATGTATGCTCTGAATCAAGGACAAAGCCTAGTCATGCGGCTCTACTTAAAAAGGCTTTGTTTAACAACTAAACCAGGCCTTCGGTCTTACGTTCAAGTCACTTACTTATCAAATCCAAACACAGAGGTGTAATGACGCAGCTTTTTTTCCAATTCAAATTCTACTCAGACAAGTTGGAATTCATTAAATGACACAGAGCAGTTATTCTCTGATCAAACAGGATTATCTGGAGTGCAGTCAAAGAGTAACACAAGCCTCCTTCAGGCAGAGGTAATGACTATGAAGGGCTTGTGTAATGAAATGAAGCACATGACAGAAACACTGGATTCTCAAAGCCTCTGCTGAATTTATAAAGCTGTCGTCAGATGTTGTTTGAACGATGCAGGGATATGGAACTGAGTAATGCTACCAATCAATATTGTGTATCATTTATGATATTAATATTAGATTATTGCAAAACTAATATCTAAATACTTTCAGGTGCAAGTTTCTAAAACCATTACGTTAAAATGTACAGTAACTAATTTTAAACATCAAGATATTATTTCTGTACTTCAAAAGAAGACACTAACTTGTTTGAATTAACTAAATACAAAAAAACACATTCAAATGCATTCATTTTCATTCATTTTCTTTTCGGCTTAGTCCCTTTCATTAAAATTGGATGTAAAAGTTTGTCTTTTTTTCCCAAAGCATTATAGAAAATAGGAATAAGATTTGCAGACAATCATCTTAATAAACCTTTAATATACTTTTTAAAACCGTTTAATCAACCAAAAAAAAAAAAATGCAAAAGATCATTTGTATACAAACGTATTCTAAAATTTGGAGTGAAATTTGGATTTTAAAATACAATATTCTATATAAAAATGTACAAATGATATTTATAGTCAAATATTAAACATTATAAGGTAAAAATAATAATGATTTTACTAGAAAACAATAAAAGTATTTCACTCACTCACTCATTTCCCTGCAACTTAGGCCCCGTTTAAGCTAGTGTGTTTTAGTTTTAAAACGGCGTTTAGCATGAAAACGATCTGCGTCCACACTAGTGTTTCACACAGCGTTTCTGAACATATCTCCGTCTACACTACTCCACCAGAAACGTATATCACGTGACCATTCGCGCACTCTGGGCATGCACGTTCAAGTATAAACAGGAAGCATGTGTCTTGCTCGGCATTCTAAATACCGGCATTCAGTTAAGTTTCATTTTAACATTTAAAGGTATATTAGGCATCAAACAAATTCACAATCTCTTTAAGAGTATTACACTTAAGTGTCCTCCTAGGCTTCAGTTCATGGCACCAGGTAAACACTGGGTGGACACTTCCCTGCTTCGGCCTAAGTAACCTGGTGAGCAATAAAACAATGCAGTGCTCTGTAGCACACCCTTGTGTTGTCTGTAATAGTGTTGTCCCAGTACTGAAATTGGAAAAACATTCATTTCCTGCTAATGTTTAAGCACAGCTGAGCGCTTTCTTAAACACTGCTGGTTTGCTATAGTATTTATCAGTGCTCAAAAGAAATGACTGTGATTGGCCGTAAAAATATTTCATCAGTTCACCACTCTTCACCATGTGAAGAATGTGCTCAACATCTCTTAAATGTTAGCGGGAAATTGACGGGGGTTTTTTGTTTGTTTTTTTCAGTACCGACTGGTGCTGAATTTCAGCATCATGACAAGTTGAATATAGTGAAAAAATTAGTTCAACAACTTGAGTTTTATAAATGGCATCTAAAACGTGTGTTTGAGAACGATAATGTTAGCTAACTAGTGCCATTCCCCTTAACTCAGCTGAAAATGAGGTCTGATATCCCTTTTTATTTTCACTATCCACTTAGAACGGACCTTCAGGTCACTCAAAAGGTGGTGAAATTATAAATTTGTGTCACTTTCTCTTCAATAATAAGATATACTTCCAGGTACACAACATTCCTGCGTGCCTCTATCATTCACACACTGCGGCCAATGTAGTTTATCCAATTAACCTATATCGCATGTCTTTAGGGAAACCCATGCAGCCAACTGACCAATCCAGGTCTCAAATCTGTGACCTTCTAGCTATGAGGCAACCATGCCAACCACGTAGCCATTTATCCATTGCCGAATTCATTAATTCATTCATTTTCCTTTGGCCTAGTCTCTATTTAACAGTGGAATAACGTACCAACCACAACCCAGCACTGGGAAAGACCGACACACACACACTCATTCACCACAGCCAATTTAGTTTATTCAATTCACTTATATCGCATGTCTTTAGGTTGCAGGGTAAACCGGAGCACCTGGAGGAAACCCCACACAAACAAGGGGAGAACATGCAAACTCCACACAGAAATGCCAACCGGGACTTGAACCAGAGACCTTCTTGCTGTGAGGCGACAGTGCTAACCACTGAGCCACCGTGCCACCTCAAAAGTATTGTAATAAAGTGTACTATATCAAAAGTAACTTAAAAAATGGATATGAATTTTTGTCAAAATATTTTTGATTGAATTCAGTGTTTTTTATCATCATTCTACAATCAAACCAGGAGCACAAGAGCAGTCCAACATAAAAAATATAACAACCAACAGTGCATCCTACAAGAACTGAGAATCTGAAGAATCTTAAAAACAATTCAAAAGAAGAAACAGCATACGTATAACAAGAGAAAGTCCTCCTCACGGCACAGTTTTAAAACAAACCCAGTTCAAAAAGCTGTTTGACACTCTGACTTGACAAAATGTCAATGTGTTTTCCTCAGGAGATTGCGCTACTTTGTCCTCTCTCCTCGACGCTGAACGCTTGGTTTGCTCCTGGATGTGGAATGTTAATGAGGTTGATGGGTTTGATTGAGATGGTGGGGAGAGAGACGAAAAAGAGGGACAGAGAAAGAGAAGACTGGCGGAGCGTGAAGGAGTATGTCGCTCATAAGAATTTACTGCTCCCTCCTTTCATAATACAATAATAGACTCAAGGAAAAAAGCAGCAGCTTTGTTTGATTTCACCAGTCCAAGACATAACATGTTTTGCTGCATGTCGTCTGCTGATGTCAACAACTGCCGAAACAACCATTGTTAGAAAGTTTTTATTTCACAGATCCAATTTTCCTGCTTTTTCACTGCCAGTACATGCCAATATACACAACAACATCCCTGCCTGTTATAGGACTGCATTTTCAGATATGAAAAAAAAGCAACCGAGTGATTTTGGTGACTCACATCTTGGATGGCATGAGAGTCAATGTTTGCATTTTAAACCCTTATATTATGTTGTGGGGCAATTGGACCTGCAACACAGATTTGAAAGACAAAAATGGGTTTTCATGCATTCAGTCATTAAAGGGATAGTTCACCTGAAAATGAACCATCGGCATCCTCGCCATTTACGGAAATGGTTCTAAACATTTATGAATGTCTTTTTGATCGCCAAACAAGATATTCTGATGAATGTTGGAAACCCGAAACCATTGGCACACATTGCAGGAACAAAAGACATTATGGAAGTCAATATCTGTTGTTTCTGTCATCTTCAGAATTTCTTCCTTTATGTTCAACAGAAAAAAAGAAACTTAAACTGGTTTGGAACAAGTAGAGGGAAAGCAAATGGTGACCGATTTTTTATATTTTGGATAAACTATCCCTTTAAAGTGTCAAAACAGCAATAATTTACATTATTTAACCTCGAACAGACAAATGAGACAACATAAATGTATTGTGTAAGACTTTAGAATAGGGCAACATGTGGCTCAGTGGTTAGCACTGTCGCCTCTCAGCAAGAAGGTTGCTGGTCTGTGTCTCAGCTGGGTAAGTTGGCATTTCTGTGTAAAGTCTGCATGTTCTCCCGTGTTCGCGTGGGTTTCCTCCGGGTCCTCCGGTTTCCCCCACAGTCCAAAGACATGTGCTATAGGTGAATCGAATTAACCACTCGAATTAACCGTAGTGTATGTGTGTGAATGAGGGTGTATGGGTGTTTCCCAGTGCTGGGTTGCAGCTGAAAGGGTATCTGCTGTGTAAAACATATGCTGGATAAGTTGGCAGTTCATTCTGCAGTGCCGACTGCTGATGAATAAAGGGAGTAAGCTGAAGGAAAATGAATGACTTTACAATAGGGAATATATATTCACTATTAACTTTTGGCAGGAAAATACTATACACTTCAGATCTAAAGAAAACAATATCAAGACATGAAACTTGGAAACCAACCAACTATGAGATACAATATCCTTTACAACTTAAATGAGTAAAACTGTGTTCTGTATTAATACTGTTGTTTTGATTATTCATGATGTGATGCAATATATAATGTGTTTTATTTTTTAAACAAGGTATTGTGCATGCTTTACAATACATTAAGGTTATGTATAGTGCATTAGAAAGGGTAACCAAATGTTTTTCATACTATGAAAAATGGTTATTTGGAAACATTTTTACTAAAAGGTGCTTTGAGGAACCAGAAATGGTTCTTCTTTGGTAACACTGTCAAAAAAAAAAACTGTGGTTACACCCCTAATCTTTATGACAAGGGCCATGGGATTTTTAATGACCACAGAGTCAGGACCTCGGTCTCATCCAAAAGACGGCACTCACTGACAGTATAGTGTCCCCTTTACTATACTGGAGCTGTCACGTGTGAGCTGACGGAGGCAACGGAGGCAAGGATCCAAGTGCAGAATATTTATTAAAGTCAGTATAGCAGTGGTCAACAGGGGCAAACAGTTGTGTACAGGAAATCCAGAATCGTAGTCATGCAGGCAAAAAGATCACAAGGGCTGGCGGCAAGCAGGAATAATCAATGTACAAGGCTGAGGTCAAAACACAGACAAAAAACAGGAACTAGGAAAATCGTTGCTACTCACAAAACAGATGGTAATCTCGCTACGAGAACTGAATGTGTATGTGCTGCTCTTGTAGTGCATGTAATCAGTACAGAGAGTCTTCCGGTGGTGCGTGCGCAATCAGTTGTGATATGACGCAGGTGTTGTGTGTGTGCTGCATGAGTGGAGTTGTAGTCCGAACATGGCCGATCTGTAGTTCCCGGAAGTGTGTGTGTGAACCAGCGATCTCTGACAGAGGAGAGAGCGAGCGAGATCGCTGGCGATCGTGACAGGAGCATTAGGACTCACACAAATCACAGGTTGAGTGCCCCCTGCTGGTCTCACTAACACCACTTCCAACAGCAACCTAGTTTTCCCATGTGGTCTCCCATCCAGGTACTGAGAGGTTCAGCCTTGCTTAGCTTCACTGAGTAACCAGTCTGGGGCTGCAGGGTCATATGGCTGTGTTCATGACACATTGAATGCTCTAATCATACTGGTGTGATCATATGCTCCAGGAACCAGTGTAGATGGATCACACCACTCTGATTACATGCATCAAAGGGTAATAACAAAGATGTTCCCATGTTTTATTTTCAACAACGTAGACAGGATGTAGTCAGTCACTAAGCAGAAACTGCCTAGTGTGCACACAGTTTATTCAGTAGATCTAGAAACGGCACACCTCCAGGCACTCATTTTTTAAAGGAGAGAATCAGAAAGCTTTGTCTTAAAAGTATTAAACTTTTGGAAGGTATTTAGACTTTAGAACCGTGTGTATGTATAGTGTATTCACGGTCATATTGGAGTGATATAAACACAAGAAGTCTCTCTTTAAATTTCCTGACATTAAAATAGGATCCAAATCCCAGCAATTTTGAAAGTGATGTAGTAGTGGGATTTTCTCCATCCACCAAATTGATTAACAGGCGTGTATTACCATGTCCCTGTAATAATGTGTATAAACATGTCCATAAAACAGGATTTGCAAAGAAACTGGGTTTAAAAAATCTGTTCAACTCTCTATGATCAGCAGCACATCAAGAAAGAGTTTTAAAAGCTTAACACATTTTAAAACAGTGCATGTTTGTAATAAAGAAAATACAGTAAAATCGCCATGTAATTCATAACTGCTGGAATCATCACAGCCGCATAGTGTCAGTACAACTATACGAAGATGTTTCAAACTAACAGAAATGAAGAGCACACAGCTGAACCTCATGCCTGCTCTCTAAAATAAAATCTGACAAGTGTCTTTCACATATATTTGAAATAAGCATGTGTAAGTAATCTGAAACGTTCTCATATCTTTGGCGAGTTTGTTATTTGAGATGTAGAATGCACGGAAAGCGGCTGCATAGAGACACTGCAGCGCTGCTGAAGACTGTGGGTGTTTACAGTGATCTGACTGACAAATATGAATTTGTAGCTAAATTGTTAGCTGTGCCAAACAGCATTTCTTGTTGTTTACATCCTTCTTTACATCCACGCTACAGCATACCATTAACACTAGAAACCGTGCATGTCACTGATCAATTTTAAGAAATAAAAATACTAACAGAATGTGGCTCACAATCCACAGCTTTGTTGGTTGGAGGAGTTTTTAGCTGAACCCAGCACTGAACTGGGAGATATTCTGTAAGTTCTCCTTTGTCAAATGCTAAAGCTATATCTGTTAAAATTAAATTGAAAGCACTTCTCTCTTTGTGTTGTGTCTTTTGGAAGCCCAAATACAGAAACAGAATGAGCTCTGTGGAAATAGCAGATTTTGGACGGTGTTTTAGCTTTCTCTGCTTTAACATTATAGTGCCTCTGGCCACGCCCCTTGCTACGTTGTATGTACATGGTGAATGCACGTAACCCAAAGCCCCTGTGATCTCACTAGCCCGGATGTTTTTTTTTGTTTTTTTTTTGTAGTCTCCAAACTTTTGTAGGCTTTGCTAACTCGGTAAAAGCCAATGTCACCCTTTGCATTGAACTTTGAGCACATTATATTCAGAGATCTTGTTTATGTTCACACAGCCACATTACACAACAACTAAAGTTTAAAATATGATATCGTAGTGGACCACCCCTTTAAATAAACATGTAAAAACAGTGCAAAGTTAAACATGCTTGTGTGTGTACCGCAAACTTTGTAATGGCATTTGTGTGACTCATCATTTCAGAAAGGCTTGTATAAACTCCACTTCAAACACATCAAATAACCTTACTTGGTATTTTTGACTAATAAACTGTATTTTTACTTCATCTGTGTCTGTTTCTGTCACTGACTGCTGTTTATCTGACTTAAAGCAGAAGAAGCAGACACACTTGTAGGAACAGTGGGCGGGAAAAACCAGCTCATTTGTTTTCAAAAGCACATGTAACAAAAACAGTTGCAATTTCTTATGACCCCAAAATGGGCCTTTTCAGCATTGCATGATAAATAAATGATCTGATGGGTATTTTGAGCTGAAGCTTCAGACTGCAGGCACATTCTGGAGACACCAAAGACTTATCTTAAATTTTGTAAAAGGGTAAAATAGGAGCCCTTAAAAAAAAACTAAAGACCTTTCTGAGAAAAAAATAGATAGCAGTACTACTCTCAAGATTAATATGAGATTGTGCAAAGTGAGCATGATACATCCCTTTTAAGAGTGAACTGATTATGCATTTTAAAGGCCAACATGGCAAGGAATATGATGAGTTCATTAAAGCTAAAGTGGAGTTCAGTCAACGGTAATATGAATTAATAACACTAAAAGTTAAGAAATCGTCAAAATCTTGTTAAAAGATCATTGGAGTTTGTGCTTCTGTTTATGAGTGAGACCATTTACTCTGCTCTGAAAGTTCTTGAAAAAAAAAACAGAATAAAGTTTTTATTGGTTTAAATTTTTCTAAATGAATTTTCTATGACATTGCTAAAAGCGATATATGACCCAAAACTGAAAATTCCTTAACCTGTAACCATTGACTTCCTACTACTTCCTACTATGGGAGTCAATAGTAGCAGGGTTTCAGCATTCTTCAAAATATGTTCATTAGTGTTCAACCAAGTAAAGAAACTCATAATGATTTGAAACCGAGGGTGAGTTCATATTTGGAAAATGTACATTTTTGGGTGAACTATCCCTTTAAATCCCATTTCAGATAAAACATATCATGTGTTAAAACAGATAGCCTGGAGCATTTAGAAGCCCCCTCAGTGATTTTATCCTGAGAAACATTAAGTGAATTAAAAAATAAAGACTAGGTTTACCAACAGATACCTTCTCAAAATTGAAAAAGCTAAAGATGCAGCAGTACATTACCATGCTGCTTTTTGGACAAGATCCACTATGTTCAGACATGCTTGAGGGGGAAAAAGTTATAAAATCCTTCATTATCCCAAAGCCCCCGTACACCTGAGCCCTTGGCGCTTTTTTGCTCCTGCCAATGAAAGAGTGTGAAGAGAATCAGGTAGCTGTCAGAGCGTATCTTATCATGTCTCCACAGAAAGACACAATATGTCTCTGCTGATGGTCTTGAAAACACAATGAGCTCTGTGAGGTTTTTCTTCCTTAAACCACAGAACGGTCCGGACAGGATCAGAGGATGTTGATGTGTGCATGTGAATTAAGACAAGAAACTGTAGCCAAAAACACTGTTATATCATGCACCTGTCAGTTTCGAGATTTGAGGTTTTCAAAAAATGTAAGTGTTGTGTTTGCTTTTTTCTCAGTATAAAGGAAAAAGGAAACACCCAAAATACTCTCTTTATGTGTTTCTGTCATAGAACGTCATCAGTTTGTGTCTTTCAATTACAACATTAAACAATGAAAAAAATGTTGGTCAGTAAAAGCCTTTGACCTTTTAAAACCTTTGCATGTTCAGATGTTCAGGTTTTTGTGCTAAAAAATGTCTGGGAAAATATTTAAATGTCAGATTTACATATTTAAACAAAATTTGACTAAAAAAGTTAACTGCAGTGTCTTGCATTAAAACACTCATTTTGTTGCACACCGTCATCCCAAGCACATTGTTTTTATTTAATTAACTTTTTCTGACTCTAAAGTAATGAAAACATACAAGATACGCTTTTAAGTGACACAGCACATCAGTTTACATTTGTACCTAGGTCAGTTACAACAATAAAGAATGAACAAAATATATATATTGTGCAATGAGCAATACGTCTCCACTTCAACAACTCTTACGTACATAGACTAAATCGGTTTATTTAAATTAATTTCTGTGTTCTGTGTTCGCGTGGGTTTCTTCCGGGTGCTCCGGTTTCTCCCACAAGTCCAAAGACATGTGGTACAGTATAGGTGAATTGAGTAAGCTAAGTGTATGTGTGTGAATGAGTGTGTATGGATGTTTCCCAGCTGGATGTTTGCTGTGTAAAAAAACATGTTGGTTCATTCTGCTCTGGCAACACCAATTATAAAAGACTAAGCTGAAAAGAAAATGAATGATCGAATTTCTGTATTCTGAATGATTTAAACAAGGGATTCGATAATACATAATTTGCTTTATTGTATACAACATTTATTTTCTACAATTATTATTATTTTATTCTGATTGTTTGCATATATTCTAAATCAAGATGTGATAAACAGAAATACACAAAATCCCCTCTAAAAATGTTAGAAATGTGTGTATTTAATAGACAAAAGTCTAATTTGCATATTTAAACAGAATTTGACTTATAAAATGTTTGCTGTTGGAAATGCAGTCAGCTGGTGATTAGATTGTTTTCAGCTAGACCTATTAGTTTTATTATTAGTATTACACCATAAATAAATATCCATAAATTAGAAGTTTTCTTTATTTTGTGATTCATGTATTTTATTTTTCCGCATTAATTTATACTTTTGAATTGCATTATGGGATTTATTTTTTCTTCCAACAACTTTTAATCTTGGGAATTGACATTTTTATATATTGTCTTGGTTGGAGTGGTATATTACTATACAAAAATCTTGTCATAAACTGCCAGGACATTTTCAGTTACTTTACACTAAAGGTAAGCGAGCTGTCACTGGGGTGGTTCCTTTTTAAAAGGTACAAATTTGTGCCCAAAAGGTCCATATTAATACCCCAAGGGTACATATTAGTACCTAAAAAGTACAAAAGTGTTCCTCTTAAAATGTTTAGGTACTAATATATACTTTTGAAGTATTAATATGGACCCTTTAAGTACAAATGTTTACCTTTTGAAAAGGTACCACCCTAGTGACAGCTTGAATACCTTTGTTTCTGAAATTGTTGTATACTAGTGTAACAAGTGTAGAGACTTATTTCTCTATGTATCATTTTTTATACATTATATTCTTATTTTAAACTACTAAAATGTCAATAAAAGTCACTTTGTCAAACTGTAGAGTTGCATTTTCAACATCAAAAGACGAAAGAGCAGAAATCAGCATCCCATAATGCAATTCGCAATCGTAAAATAAACTGTTAATGAACAGATTGTTACAGTATCTTTCATAACAAACCTAACTCCCATTTTGTAGTAACACATTCATATTTACACTGTCATTCTGAATAAAATTTTATTTTTTTTGTGGCGGAAATATGTAGGTCTTTTTTTTTCAACCCCATTATCAGATGCCACATCTTTGGGGGCTCCAGTATCCACAGAAGCGCGAACAAAATTGAAGATCTCATCAGCAAGGGAGCACATCAGTGGGAAATGCAGAAAGCCGGAGCCTACGCGGTGTGTAGGCAGAGAGTAAAGGCTTCAGGCTGATAGACATCAGGCTATGAACATCAACATCACAGCTTGCTGATGCCTTAAAGCGAAGTACAGCGGCTAGAGGTGACTGTCTGTGAGGGCAAACGCTGAGAGCTGCTTTCATTCCATACACATCGATGGTTTAGGACTGATATCTGATCACAAAACATAGCATGTGTTGGAGTGAAGGGAGGAAACTATCAGGAAAATGTAGTTTGATAGACAGGACAGACTACAAACGGGTTGGGGTTGTATGCTAGCGTGAACAACAGCACAAATGTAGGCTGACATGAATAGGTTGGAGCAGAATTGCCACGAGCTACTGTGTACGCTGAGGGATGATGATGATGATGGTCGTGGTGGTTTGGGTTAGTTCTAGTCTGGTTGGTGTGGTTCTCTCCTGCCCCCTGCTGACTGGTTGTGGGTGATGACGACAATACGTGTTCATTCTGCAGCATATTATTATATTATATTATATTATATTATATTATATTATATTATATTATATTATATTATATTATATTATATTATATTATATTATATTATTATAACGAAATTGCTTAAAAAGATAGGCCTAATTAAATATAAAAAATAAAAAATAAATAAAACAAAAAAATGATTATTGAAATTAAAAATAAATTAATTAATAAAAATATAAAAATAATAAAAATAATTAATAATAATAATAATAATAATAATAATAATAATAATAATAATAATATATTAACATGTATTGCATGTAACTGGCAAAAAAATATATAAATAAAATAATAATAAGTAGAAACAAACTTAAAACCATGCAAAAATACATATAATTTAGATTAACAGAAACAATTTTACTCATTAGTTTTACTCCCAGAAAATGTAAATATTTGTTATTATATTCCTTATAATTATAACATCATAATAATATAATTAGAATATTGTTGTTATTCTTAAAATATTAAATAGCCTACATAAAATTAATTTTAAACATGAAAGCGTTTTTTGTATTTCTTTTTTAAGATTGATTTGTAATTGTATTATAATTGTAGCATTATTGTTTTAATATTTATACAAATACCAATTATTGTTGCAGTAAACACGAAGATATTTAAGTATGTTGCATGTGTTTGTTGTATTCTGCTGGTTTTGATCTGGTGTTACAGTAGATGTACAGTTTGCTTTGTTCTGTGTTGTGTTTTCACCTGGGCTCGATAAGACAGGAACAGTCCTCTGATTGCCAAACTTGCACAGCTATTTTTAGCACCTTCAACGTCCTCATCATCAAGGTAAAAGAAGAATGTTGCTGAGAGGGTTTAATTACGTATTTCAAACAGATTCAGCAGCGACAGACTCATTTCCCTCATTCCCTCACTCTCGCTTATGGGACTCCGTATAGTAATGAAACAGGAATTGACCTAAATATTCACTTTGCTTCACTTTGGTTTCTAATTATTGCAGCATTACAAAACTGCATGCATTCAAAAGCATCTAAAGCTTCAGCTGTACCGGGGGAATTACATCTTAAATTAAAATTTCGTAGTCATTATCAAACTAGCGCTCAAAGGGAACCACATTTGAAAAAAAAAAATCAACATTCATTTGTGTACGTTTGTCTTTACTTTTACCCTAAAGAAATGGAATTTTAGAAAATAACATGAGTGAAAATGCCTTTCCCCTACTAACTACACCTCAAGGTTATTGGCTTTTTTCAAGCGTTTTATAAAGCTCTGTGGCACGGCTGAATTCCAGCAGTAGTTTTTACAGCAGCAGCAACGGTGCACATCAATTAAAACTCAACATTGATTTTTCTTTTCCAATACAAGTTTTTTTTTTTTTTTTTTTTTTTTTTTTTTCAGTTCTAGTCAAGTTGGGAAAATATAGATTAGAGGTAGGCTAAAGAGGAATGCCACATAATTTAGAATTTTGTAAAGTAAGCAAAAAGACATCCACTAGAAAAGAAAAGTCCCAGACAGTAAGAGTAAACAGTGTAAGAGGGAAAAAATTCAGTAAGTATGTTCGTAAAAGAGCTTTTGTGACTATAGTTTACTGGATACCGATTATCAGATTAAGGTTAAACCACAGTAAATTTGCTGAAATTTGCACATTTGCTTACAGTATTAACATTTAAAAGTATACAAAAATTATAAAGTCTTTTAAAGTCAATGTAAATGCATCTTTAGACAGTTACTGCAAAGCATAATCAATGGATTGCCATGTTTTTAAATGCAGAGGCAAAGAACCTGGAAACAGAACCTGGCAAAGAATTTCTTGTTGAAGAAGAGGTAGGCATAACACAGGTTCATTGGGAAAATGTGCCCTGCTGTACATTTTTGAGAACTGAGAAATATGTGCTCGCAGGTGTATAAGTCTGCATTTTATGTGTAGAACTAGCTCACCACGAAAGGCGCCAGACTTGGGAGGTGGAGCAGAGCAGGTTTTGAGTCTGGCAAAGAACAGTTCCAGAAACCAGGTAAAACGACACCCAACAAAAGCAGCATGAGGTCACGTGTGTAAAAGCACATGGCCGCAATGGCTATTCTCTTCTAGTTTGCTTTTGAAAACACTATTGGTTGGGTTTAGGGAAGGGGTGGGTCAGTCGATGTCAAGCTGATATATTATGAACGACGACAAGCTGACTGGCTTCTCTCATGGACGGGCACAAGAAGGATGTTAAAATTTGCAGAAATGTACACGGCACTCTCTAGTGGATTTGTAAAAACAAAAACTGCAAGACAATGTCGTCCTGGGTACATATTTGTTGGTTCTCAAAAATGTAGTCCTGGGCACATATTTGCAATGAGGTAGATTATGTTTTATTCCATTCATTTGAAGCATGTGCTGTACAATATTAAAATAATCACAAAATCAAATCACAATATCAGTCAGAAAAATCACAAATGAGATTTTTTCATCAAATCACACAATACTTTGTGGCTTTAATAAAACCGCATTATGCAGTTTTGTGACAAACAACATAAAAATGGATCTTTGTGAGTTTTTTATTTTATTATTATTATGAAACAATACCTTGATTAAGAAATCAAATTTTAGTTTTGTAAAAAACAAAAAAAAATCTATTCCCATGAAATAATACATTCATTCATTCATTTTCCTTCGGCTTAGTCCCTTATTTATCAGGGGTCGCCACAGCGGAATTAACCGAATAAAATAATACAAACATTCATTCATTCATACACTTTCTTTTAAGCTTAGTCTCTTTATTAATCAGGGGTCGCCACAGCGGAATGACCCACCAACTTATCCAGCATATGTTTTATGCAGCAGATGCCTTTCCAGCTGCAACCCATCACTGGGAAATACCCATACACACTTATCCACACACATACACTACGGACAATTTAGCTTGCCCAATTCACCTATAGCACACCCGGAGGCAACTCACGCAAACATGGTGAGAACATGCAAACTTCACACAGAAATGCCAACCAACCCGAGGCTGAAACCAGCGACCCTCTTGCTGTGAGGTGACAACGCTACCCAATGCGCCACCATGCTGACATAATACATACTGTAAATGAGTAAACAAATTCATACTGGATGGATGAATTCATAATTTCAGATGCAGAACCTAACTTGAGCAACGACATAAAGGGGTGGTCCAGAGTGTATCTTTAAGGCTTAGTTGTGTTTTTGGAGTGCGAAGCAATGTGTGCTCATGCTTCATTTGAAGGAAATTACATATTTTTAAAAATATTTCTTACTTTGATTATATACAGCTACTCAGCTAACATAAAAACCACTGTCATATTTCCTAGTTGCTCCGAAAGCCTGCCCTCAAGAGGCTCTGATTGGTCAGCTAACATAATGGCAGCATCACGCCTCTACTAGCATACGCTTTGCCTCTGCTGTGTAAATACCGTCAGTCAGTGGAACTGTAAATGACCTTTCTCAAATGCTAGCTATATATTTGTTTATAATTCTCTGGAAAGTAATTAAATAAATTGTAAGCACTTCTCTCTTTGTGTTGTTTCCTTTGGAAGCCCAAATACAGAAACAGAAGAAGCTCTGTGGAAATAGCAGCGTTTGGATGGCATTTTAGCTTTCTCTGCTATAACATCACAGTGTCTCTGGCCATGCCACTTCGATGTGCGGGGTGCATGTGTAACCTGAAGGGTTTATGACATCATTAACCCGGATGTATTTTTTCGTAGTCCCCAAACTTCAATCGCTGTAGGCTTTGCAAAGCCAATAATAATAAAAGTAAAAGCCAATGTCTCCCTTTGCATTGAACTTTGAACGTCTTACATTCAAACTTACATTGTTTATGTTCACACAGCTACATTAAACATCAATTAAAGTTTAAAATAGGATATCGTAGTGGACCACCCCTTTAAGTCTGTGACATTTTGAACTCGTTTTGACAAAAACATGATAATAATTATAACCATTATAATTTTTGGTCCATATTTTTGGTACTATAATTTTCACATCCAGGATAAGCACAAGGATTGTCACATTTTGATGAACAATACACACATACTCCCTTTCTGTAGTAAACAAATAATATCTGATCACATGCGGGTTTGTAACCTTGCATTCATGATTAAGGAGGAAGCTTGCATTCCAGACAGTTATAAACACACTCTGGACTATTTGCAGAAGCTGTGAATTAATATTGTAAGTAATTTTAAGTTTCTTGCACAGATTGATCATTTACTCTCATACTGTAAGACATTGTTGATAAAAGGCATGGAAATTAACCAGTTTTACATTCAAAGTGGCAGGAGCTTTTCACTTGTGTTTTATGCATCATTTTATGCAAGACCAGGTTTTTAACAAAAAATCTTTTTTAGTGTTCTTCTGAAGAAAAAAAGACAAAATGTGTTAATTAAATGTCTAAATTTACAACAAATTTAATCTTGTTCAATAACTAATTGCAATAAAGGTGATTGACATAAACATAACTTAAATAGCATGCTCAATAAATAATTAAACAGCTTATTTCACTAATGCTGGTTGCTAACTAAGTGATAAGCAGATCTGTTAAGCTAGTTTTGTCAAAGCCATGCTTTTTTCAAACAATAAAAACTGTATTCGCATCAAAGACAGGCTATTAAAGTACCACATTATTCATTTAGGGTTCTCTTAAGTAGCTATCACTTAATTTACAGAGAAAATATATATTTCCATAAGTAACAAATCTACAGTGATTCATATTTAAACAAGTCTAAAACATAAATTTCATATTGATTAGTAAAACACATTTTAATAATATACTAAGGAACTGCACCGACACACAGCACTACAGTTATGTTTCCTTGTTTTCTGCAGTTACGGTTTTAAATTAATTCAGTTTTCTGGTGTATTTGTTTTATTTTGTGGGTAACACTTTAGTTTAGGTCACAATTCAAGGTATCAACAAACCAACTAACACTACTCGATTAATAAATTACTAAAGCTGTTTATTTAGTAATGCTGTTGGGTTCAGGTTTTGTGTAGGATTAGAGATGCAGAATAAGATTGTGCTTTATAACTACTAATGAACAGTTAATAACTTATTAATACGTAGGTAATAGGTAGGGCCAGACGGAATCTGCAGATTTTTAGCCCATCATCGATTCTGTTTATTTACTGATGTAAATGAGGGGAAATTTATATTTATTCAGTTTTTAAATTAATTTCAGTAATATTATTGTCTAATATAAAAATATTCATATGATTTATTTACTATACAGTTTGTGAAGTAATATTTTCTGTCTTTTAGCAGATATTTTATAAGAGAGGCATGCTTTGTTTACCAAATAAAGTGGTGCTAACTTCCATAGGATTCGCATTGTAAACATTAAATACAAGTTAAAAAGGTATTACTTTTATTTCATATATTAAGTTTTTAGTTATGATACTCCTAAAATCATTCTGCATAAATCCACAGATTTTTAACAAAATAGCAAAAATTACAGAAAAAATAGCAGAAATTGCAAAAAATATCCGCAGATTACGTCTGGTAGTTAAATTGTGATCTAAACTAAGATTTATAGAAATAAAACTTTAGTACATTTTCACTCAGAACGTGATATTTAAAACATAAAGATTTATTTTACAAAACAAAGAAACTCATTCAGTATTACATTTTTGGATGAACTATTCTACAAAGGTTCCATGAAGAACCTTTAACATCCATGAAACTTTTTAATTCCACAAAAGCATCTTAAAAGTGAGACAAAAATGTTCCTTAGATTATAAATTGTAAAAAAAAAATATATATATATATATATATTCTTCTACTGTATATGTCCACACTAGTATGTTTTTATTTATTTATTTTTAATAAAAGAACATAATTTTCTCTGTTTTGGCCTTCCGTCCAAACTGAGGCATTTAAAAATGTATCCTTTTAACACATTTTTCATGCCCATGTTATTCTATGTGTTCTTAAAATGCTGTTTACCAATATTTTTCATAAAAGAGCTGTGAAATGTGCACTTGCTGAGAGTGAGAGTGTGTGTACGTGTGTGTGTCTGTGTGTTTTGTGTCAGTGTCTGAACACACAGTCCACTACTATCAACCTCACACATGTCAGACTCAAACAAAATTTTTAAGACTAAACAGCTCAGTTCATTCCCTGACGGATACCAGCACTTACATGCCAACTAATGACTAGAATTCATACAACGTGCTTCCACTCATCTTAAACTCGTTCCAATGTATGCACTTTAAAATTCCTGTGTTGTTGTAATATGGGTAAAACAGGGATCAAACATTTGTATATAAAAAGAACATCTAAACATAATTTTTTGTGTGTTTATTGTGTTATTTAAAGCAATAAAACAATTATTATTTTTATTTTTTTGTAGAGTGTATACATTTAAAATTAGAAAATACATAGAAATGAATGTTTACCCATTTTATTTGTGTTTGTATATTGAAATGATAGTGTATTTTGTGTTGTTATGCTTTGTTTCTATTTTTAGGTGTCACTTTTTAACATTCTGCCAAGGCCGTACAGTTGATAAACAGATATTCTTGACTAATTCTGGCACATTTTAAAGTAATGTTTGTTGATTTGCATTGCTCCCGTAAACAAATAAACTAAGCTAAATCAGTCAAAGAAACGTACTTCTAAAAAACAGCAGCTTCACGATGAATATCACAACAGCTAACTGTTTTGTTTTTGGCACTTTTGGAGTTATTAGTACAGATGGGGAGGACCGCGTTGACTTTCTGAAGAAAAAAAGGACGAGAAGAGGAGAGAACCGAGGACTGAAGGGGAGGAATGAACAAAACATTTGTTTGTTATCAGAAGGCCTTTCTCTCAAGGTCTCGCTGGCTGTTGTGCAGAGCTTTGACCAGCCTCTCCGAAAAAAGATCAGCCTCCCAGAGGCTTTACAAAAACACACCAATACAGACAGAGGAAAAAAACAGAATCAAGAGCCTCACCTGAACACCAGCAGCTGATTCAGGACGTCCCGCGGCAGGCCTCAGGATGGTGTTGTCAATGATGCTGTGCTTTATTCTTGGCTGCTCCTTGGCAAACACTGAAGACACACTTGCTGGATTTCAGTTCTGCTCTTTCAATGGATCCACTCGCTCTTTCTTCTGTCTGGGCAACAAGGTGCATGAGATGCCAAAAAGAATACCCACAAATACAACATTTGTGTGAGTACAAACTCCAAAACTTTTAAAATACATGTACTATGTTGTCAGGATGTAATATCAGGGTGTGTTGTCGTTATTGTGTTAGGGTTAGGTTAACCAAAACTGTTTATTAAATGTTATTTTAATAAATCAAATGAATCAATAGAAAAACAAATAGAAAACAATTCAAATTATTAAAATAAATAGATGAATAACTTAGAAATATGAATAATTTAAAAGTGGGAAATATTGCCTTCACCACTACTACTACTACTACTACTACTACTACTACTACTACTACTACTACTACTACTTCTTCTTCTACTACTACTACTACTCCTACTACTCCTACTATTACTACTACTAATACTACTGATAATAATAATAATAATAATAGTAATACGTAATGAAAATAATTTGATTTGAAAGTAATGAGGTCTTTTAATACTCCTTTTGTAATCTCTACATTATGTAAAAGGACCATCTGTTGCTTTGTGTTGGAGAAAATGTGGTAAACAGGAGATCTTACCCACATTTTTGGGACTGCCCCAAGACTCAGAAATTCTTGGAAATGTTAAAAAAAAGAAGTAGATAAGATATTTATACCTTTCGATCCAATTGTGTGCATATTGGGAGCACTGCCCAAAGAAATGTTTAATAAAGAAACAACATTTATACCAAAGATATTATTACTGGTTGCAAAAAAATAAAATAAAATAAAAAAAGCTAACAGTACATAGGATGGAAGAAGATCCTCCAGCGGTGGCTCAGTGTTTTTCAGAGACTTCAACAGGTCTATGTCATTAAAAAAATTGAAAAATGACTGCATGTCTACAAATAAATGAGGTGGAAAAGTATTACATGATATTTAGATATGTACATTTAGAGGTTATTTAACCTAACACCAATGTAAATTGAGGTAATAATGTAACAATGTAACTTAATGTACAAATATATCTCTTGAAAAAATATGATGGCAGTACTCTTTTCATTTATTTTGTATTATTTTATTTATTTTATTTTTCATTATCACGTCATTAATATTCTTTAATTCCCTCATCTGTAAAGGGGTTCATTTGTTGGGGTATTTACTTCTTAATAAATACCTACATCACTAAATATGAAACTAAAAGCTAAGTGGAATATAGGTCACACTATAAAATTTACTTTAGGTTTCATTATTTAATGTGTATTTAAAGTTATATGAAGTAAATGTCAATTTAGTTTGATGTAATTTTAAGATAGTGTGTTTACTAAGAACAAAGAATTCTTGGACAGCATTTTTTTTATAAGCAATCATCATCAAAATCCAAACTCATGCTTGTTGACATTAGTTAATGCACGTACTAACAATGAGCAACTTAATTTTCCTTAACTAACATTAATAAAGATGAATAAATACATTAATGAATGTATTGTCTATTGTTTGTTCATGCTAATAAATACATTAACATAACATTAACTAATACAACCGTATTGAAAAGTGTTATTTTAATATGTAATAGCACTAAAACTGCCGCCTATGGTCAAATATAAGCATAAAAATGCAGGGACATAAATCATAATCACTAAACATTAAAAATATGACTGACAGTTTCCAGGAAATGTCTCGTAATTTAATTTTAAAAATATTTAAACAAAATTGTCATGCATTATATTTCACTTAGCAAGCTTAAACCGTTTAAATGGTGACTTTCAAACTTGATAGTTAGAAAACTGACTACGTCAATGTATGCCTTACATTTCATCGTTTCATGATGTATGGGATATGAATATATAAAATAATGCAAAAATAAGACTACTTAAAAGCAAGCTTGTAGGTGTATAATTCTGATTATAACGATTTATGCTCATTTTTTATCATTTACAAAAGAAATATGTGAAGGTAAATATGGTTTATGCACAAAACATAATAATTTACTTTTAAATTACAATAAAATATGCAAACGTTGTGATATCAATTCTTTTATGTATCATTTTAGCAATTTACAAAGTAACCTTTAATCATTTTAATTTAAAACTGATTAAGGCCTCCAATAAAAATGCCATGAAAAAAAATTATATAGTACAGAATTAAATATGAAAATGTTCCACATTTTGCATTCATTATTTTCATATAGTACTGTAGCATTTATTCATGACGTTTTAATCTTTTTAAATTACAATATTTTTTTTCTTCTAATTTTTATATAGCGCCAAAATAATAAAAATACTCATCAAGTTATGTACAGTAGTAATGAAAGTAATATTCAATAGTAAATAGCTTGACAGGCTAATTAAAAAACATAAAATCTCAACAACATTGTTTCCCAGCGTTTGTTATTGTGGTTTGGACAGAATGTGATTGACAAGAAGCCGTCTTTCTGTTTTGAGTGCCAAAATATTTTTCGTAACTTCAAGGATACCAGGAACTCTCTGTCTGACAAAGAGGAGTGTGTTTTTATCTCAGCTGTTTTTCATATATAGCATGAAGCCATTCATTTTTTTGTCAATGCATTTCAACCAATCAGCACTGATATATAAATGAATGAGAACGGAAACCATCACTGACTTCTCAAGCAGGTTATTGTTAGAAGCTGGGTTCATTTCTTGAATTCAGTTCTATAGGTTTCTGTATTTTTCCATTGTTCAGCATACCAGACTTTCTCCTTAGCGCTGCAGGAAAATGCACTCTTATACATCATAGGATTTGTTCAAGCTATACAGATTAAAATTTTCGTTCTTTATTACCTGAAATATCAAGGCCGAATGTTTCTTCTAGGGCTGTACGATATTGGAAAAATCGAACATTGCGATATTTTGTTATTCTGCGATTATACATTGCAACATTGAGTATAATTTCACCAGATATGATAATATTTTTATTTGGAAAGAATTTATAATGTTAGATTGATTTGGATGATCATTTATGTGAGTGAATCATGCATAAAAAATAATAAAGATAATCCACAAACATAGAAGAGAAAAGAAATTGAAATAAACAGTGTTTTATCGTTTTCAGAGTCTAACAGTATTTAGGTACAGTAATTGACCTACTGTGCAGCCCTAGTCTCTTCTGTCACTATTTTTGTGCTTTGGCAAAGTTGATGCTTGCTTTTAATGTTTTTATAATATTTGTGTTTTATTGAATTAAATATGTCTAAATTAATTATTTAATTGGCAACTAGCTGAAATATAAAATGTTTTTATTCAGAGTAAAAGTTAAATATTTTAACTTCAGTTTATCATAACTCTTTTGTTCAGTTTATCATAATAACTCTTTTGATTTATTTTATTGGATTTTAGTACTTCAAGTTAAACTAAACAAATTTTGGTTAAATTTACTAAACCAATCAATTTTTTACTTTGCAGTTAAAGTTTTTTATTTTATTTTCTATTTCATTTAGTTTCGTTTTGTTTCGATTTGTTTTATTTTATTTTAATTTGGTTTGTTTTGTTTTTTATCAACATATGTTGATTGTTGTTTTTTAAATGAAATATATCTATGTAGGTGCCACGGTGGCGTAGTGGGTAGCACGTTCGCCTCACAGCAAGAACGTCGCTGGTTCGAGCCCCAGCTGGGTCAGTTGGCATATCTGTGTGGAGTTTGCATGTTCTCCCCATGGGTGCGTGGGTTTCCTCCGGGTGCTCCGGTTTTCCCCACAAGTCCAAAGACGTGGTATAGGTGAATAGGGTAGGCCAAATGTCCGTAGAGTATGAGTGTTAATGAGTGTGTATGGATGTTTCCCAGAGATGGGTTGCAGCTGAAAGGGCACCCGCTGCGTAAAACATATGCTGGAAAAGTTGGCATTTTATTCCACTGTGGCGACCCCAGATTAATAAAGGGACTAAGCCGAAAAGAAAATGAATGAATGAATGAAAGCCGAAAAGAAAATGAATAAATGAATGAATGAATTTATCTATTTTGATTTAACAGTTTTATTTTTAAGTTACATTTATTTTAATAAATAAAGCCAAATGATTTTATTTTAATAGCTTAAAATTAATTTTCGCATAAATGTAAATTAAATTATTGCAAAAATAGCAAGTAACAAATTGAACAGGATGTGAAATTTCTAAATAAAAAAAGGAAGTTGCATTTCAATATTTACAAATATGACGACAGACAGACAGACAGACAGACAGACAGACAGACAGACAGACAGAC
>CAIGQQ010032764.1:2716192-2736214 GCA_903798035.1 Danio albolineatus | reverse complement strand
AGACAGACAGACAGACAGACAGACAGACAGACAGACAGACAGACAGATAGATAGATAGATAGATAGATAGATAGATAGATAGATAGATCATTTTTTTAATATCTGTATATCCAACACAATCTCATTTTAGCATCATTTTCTTTTTACTGTGCTCTTAAGGCATCATGTCCAGCTTGTTTTGTGTAACTGCCATGTGTGTTTCTGTGGGATTACAGGAATGAATGTCCACAGGGAAAACACACAGACACTAATGACGGCGTACAGCAAGAATTGCACACAAAAAAAAGCCTGACAGCAAACAGATCAATTGCAGTTGTCTGTAAATAGGCTACTGGTAACTGCGCTTCCATTTCTCATAACATTTCACATCTGGAATGACCTACTTTCTGCAATGACTCATTCTGCTCATACTTTCAGAAGAAACTATTAGACACTTAGAGTGGAAGGAGAAGATATTAGAGGATGAGCTCACAAATACACTTGGAAAGAGTGTTTTTTTAAGAGCATCAGAACACTTTGATAGTCTAAATCGTACAAAAGAAGAAAGAAATATATAAATTCATACAATCTCCTTTGGATTTCTAGGAAAACAGTAAACATTAACTCAAGAATATCAATTTGCCAAAAACTATATATAACAAAAAATCATGAACTGCTATGAAAGACAATCAGTGTTTTTCTGCCTTTTTTGAGTAAATCAGTGTTCTGGTTGTGTGTTAATTCCAAGAAATAGCTGGCCAGATGTTTTGCTATTTTACTTACTAAATTAGACCCTATTTCCATTCAGATTTGGTGTGTATTTTTTGTGATTACAAATCGTCAATATGGTGAAACATTTCTGCTTCCATCTGCACTCTCGGAAATAAAGGTATACTGTACGTGAGCTGTCAGGGTGGTACCTTTTCAAAAGGTACAAATTTTGTACCTAAAAGGTCCATATTAATACCCCAAAGGCACATATTAGTACCTAAACATGTACAAAAGTGTTCCTCTCAAAATTTTAAGGTACTAATATATACTTTTGAGGTACCAATATAGACCCTTTAAGTACAAATGTGTATACCTTTTGAAAAGGTACCACTCCAGTGACAGCTTGCGTACCTTTATTTCTGACAGTGTGGGATTAATACTGCCTTCACATGCTATTGTACATTTTCAACTTACAATGTATTATTTGTGATTATGTTTTAGTGCAATAAACTGCTTTGTTGTCAGAAAGAAGGAAAAAATCTAGCATCTTATTGGAAGAAAAAAAAATCAGAGCAAGTCTCTAGTTATTTATTATTCAAATGAACCTGTCAGAGTAAGTATCCAGATAAAGATACACTGATTCAAATTCCAGTCAGGGTAAGCATCAATTAAAAGATTCAGCGATGTACGACATAATTTCGCAAGCTCGAACTCTAGTGGACTTCGGCATTAGTCTCTAGTTAACGATTCACTGATTCAAATGATCCAATCAGAGTAATACTTCAGTAAACAAATAAATGATTCTAATGATCCAGTCAGACTGAGTCTCTATTTAACGATTCCCTGATTCATACTGTATGATCTGGTCAGAGTGATGCTACACTAGAGTTTGAGCTTGCGAAATTCTGGCGGGATCTAACAAGATGATTAGACGTTTAAAAAGCAAGCAGTTTGGTCCATAAAATAAATTTCTGTCCAGAGAGGTCATGTTTTGATCCTCGATTTGTCTCACGCAGTCATATGATGCGATTTGACAAGTCAGAGCTCACCAAGCTTGGACTTTCCTAAGCAGCGAATGGCGAAACGTGCCACACAACCTTACGTTTCCGATCTGATGCATTCACGTGCGTATGAATGGAAGTCTATGGGGAGAAATGTCCATTGTGATCGCGGCTTTAGTCTCTAGATAAAGATTCACTGATTCAAGTTATTGGGTCAGAACAAGACTCCAGTTGATTAATCATTGCTTCCAAATGATCCAGTCAGGCTGAGTGTCTAGTTAACAATTCACATATTCATGATCCAGTCAGGGTGAGTCTCTAGTTAATGATTCCTTGATTCATATGATTCGATGAAAGTGAGTCTCTAGTTAAAGATTCGCGCACTCAAATGATCTGGTCAGATTAAGTCTCCAGTTATAGATTCAGTGAATCAAGTGATCTGGTCAGTGAGTCTTAATAGGTGCGTTCGACTTCACAATTAACTTTTTATTCCAACTCAATCTTGTAACACATCATGCTTATTAAAAGACTTCAAATATTTTACTGCAGTAAGCTTAATCATCTTTTTTGTTAAATAATTAGTATATAAAGGCTAGGTTGTTTGCACAGGTTTATTTTTCGACCATTTTCATACAGACCCTTTATTGTATATGTGATTTGTCATCATGCAGCAAAATATGAGCCCCGAGGTGTCCGACCTGACAGTCTCATTTGCAGCACCGCCCCCACCTGCGCTCGGCTAATCTCGCTGATTGTCGGCTGCAGTTGTGGTTCAAGTCGAACGCACCTAATGATTCCCTGATTCAAATGATCTGGTCAGGATGAGTCTCTAGTTAATGATTCACTGTTTTAAAGGATCCAGTCAGGGTGGGTCCCTAAAGATTCCCTGATATGAAAATATGATCCTGTCTGGGTGAGTCTCTAGTTTAAGATTCACTGATTCAAATGATCCGGTCAGAGTGAATCTCTGGTTAATAGTTCAGTGATTCAAATTAGAGCTGAGCAATATCACACAAATCTCTTTTATCACAATATAAGTCATCTCATATTCTGATATGTTTATACATAACTTTATAATATCTGTATTGATCTAAATTACCTGAGTACATTTTTATTTTATATTGGCCATATATAAAATTTTACCTTGACCTTGATATCATTATATTTCTCACTTTATTTAGAACTTCAGGGCAAATATTTGATTAATAAAATGTAGAAATATAAAAAGGGCCGCCACCGTGGGGTAGTGAGTAGTGTGGTGACCCCGGATTAATAAAGGGACTGAGCCGAAAATAAATGAATGAATGAATAAAATATGATAAATAATTATTGATAAAATATCAAACTATTGTCAAAAACTGATAATAACAGGTCCAACATAAAAAATAAAAATATTGCTAAATAAAATGCAAGATGTAAATATTGTATTTTCAAGTTGCAACGTTTCACAATGCTGTTATTCATGTTTTCAGTCTTATTAATGTAATGTTGTGCTCATATAAATTATGAAAAAGTATACCACAAACAATGTTATTTATGACACAAAAAATAATATATATATTGCATAATATCAAACAATGGACATTTTATTTTGTACACACAGTATATCATGATATTGCACAGCCATAATTCTAATGGCCCATTCCATATAGCATATATATCGCCCTCTGAAGTGCACTTCAGAATAAAACCTGTCATAGCCGCCATATTGAACTGTCGCTCCAAACTGCAGAGCTCAAAACTGTCCACTTCAAAGGCCCTTCAGAATGAAGGATTTCAAAGGGTACAACTCATTGACACTTAAGACCCCCATGAGACTATGCACAGGGAAGTTGTTTGGTGTCGAACAGTTCTTTACATTCGGAAGGGCTCATCCCTATGCCTGAACCTCTTTTGAAGCCGTCACTCTGGAAGTTAAACTCTTCGAAAGGATCTGACATGAGAACCCCTTCCGAATGGAACGAGCTGCCAGTCAGGGTGAGTTTCAATTGAGTGTTTTTCTGATTCAAATGATCTGGTCAGAGTGAGGCTTTTATTAAGAACTCAAATTCACTAATGCTGAATTTTAGGATTCATTCATTTATTTATTTATTTTCCTTCAGCTTAGTCCCTTATTTATCAGAGGTCGCCACAGTTGAATGAACCGCCGACTATTCCAGCATATGTTTTATGCAATTGATGCCTTTCCAGATGCAAACCTGTATTGGGAAACACTCATACACTCATTCACACACACATGCTCATACACTACGACCTATTTAGTTTATTCAATACTTATAGTCATGTCTTTGGACTGTGGTGGGAAACCCGAGCACCTGGAGGAAACCCACAAGGGAACATGCAAACTCCACACAGAAATGCCAGCTGGCCCAGTCAGGACTCAATCCAGCGACCTTCTTGCTGAGAGGTGACAGTGCTAACCACTGAGCCACGGTGCTGCCCGAATTTTAGGATTTATTATTGTAAATGAAAATCATATTTAGGTCAGGCTGGCAGAAGCTTTTGAGATAAATATATTGTAAAAGTTAGAATTGCATGAGTGGAGTACAGTGTATCAGTTCTACAATTGAATGAGCTGGGTTTTATTTTTCATGAGCTTTTTATAAAATTCTTGAATGTGGAAATGTCTTTATTTGTATATTACTGTCCGAATAGGATACATAACAATGTTTAAATTAATGAACAGCCAAGCTTCTTCTTTGCTGCTGTAGCACATTCTACAGTAAGTGGATGCTTCTACTGGAGTAATATTTCATATATTATTATACTATTATATATTACTTTACTCAAATGTTTACTCAAATGTTTATGGGTGTACTCACACTAGGCTATCCAAACTGTGGCCAGGCAAGTTTGACCTCCATTTGCCAGTTCATTTGACAAGTGTGAGTGTTCCGAATTGGGCCCAGGCACAGTTCAGTTGGGTAAGATTAGTAAGCCCTAGTAAGATTTGACATCACTTTTAAGGGACTGTTTCACAGGGATTTATTAATCATTCTTACTTTTCAATGAACATGAACAGTCATAGTTTATTAATGACGCAAATCCCTCGCTGCCGTTCAGCTGCCAACTTCAGCGAACCTCCTAATACTGTGTGTCACTGCATGTCAAACAACGTAAATAATACAAAGCAATATAACTAAAGCAATCTCCATTGTAGGGAGCGAGAACGCTTGTAATCTGTTGAACTGAACAGTCTCATCATCGATGACGTAAGCATGCTCGGGCTCGGAAGTTCATTTTCGAATTGATTTTAAAATTTTGATGTTAACTTTCAAAGCCATCCACAATCTCGCCCCTCCGTATTTGTCTGCCCTCATCCACATTGCTGCTCCCTCTCGCACCCTGAGATCTTCTTCTTCCCTTCGCTTGTCTGTTCCCTCTACTCGGCTGTCGTCCATAGGCAATAGAGCATTCAGCCGCTCTGCTCCTCAGCTTTGGAACTCACTACCACCTGCCATCAGAAACATTGACTCACATTATTCAAATCAAAACTCAAAACCCACCTATTTAAGACGGCTTTTACCGTTTAATCTGTACCTGCACTATTGTTGTGTATTTTAATATTATTTTTCTTAGTATTTTATTGTTCTTGTTTCATTGTACGGTGTCCTTGAGTTGCCAGAAAGGCGCCTTTAAATAAAATGTATTATTATTATTATTATTATTATTATTATTAAAATGCAATGTGAGTGCAGGTGAGGTGGAGAGGGGAAGGGGGACAATTGTGCCTGCGAACAGCTCAAGACAACCGTGCCTAGTGTGAGTACACCCTTAGGCCACGTTTACACTAATGCGTTTTCGTTTTAAAACGCATACGTTTTGCTACGGTTACACTTTCCGTCCACACTACGCCGGAGTTTTTGAGCCGCGAAAACAGAGCGTTTTGGAAACGCTGGAGAGCCCGTTTTTATTCTAAAACACTGCTGCTCCGTCTCAGTGTGGATGGAGGGAAACGGAGACATTTGAAAACAGAGGCGTGGCTGCAGAGATTCGCTACTCAATTGGGGCTTTTGGGTCATTGCGAACCTTCCCTTATTCGTCAAGCCCCTATTACATGACTATAATGCCACCGGAAAACGACAGACCAGTCTTCACTGTTGTTCGTTTGAGGCGCCATTGTGCAGTTAAACTCTGCCTTTTTACTACAAAAGCTGAATATATTCGCAAGAGGCAAGCTATTGTTCGAGCACTCGCTAATCGCGCACGTTTTTTAAGCGACGGAAGCCCTATTTAGAATGCCGAGCGAGACACATGCTTCATGGTTATACTTTAACGCGCATGCCCAGAGTGCGCGAATGGTCACGTGATATACGTTTTCGCTGGAGTAGTATGGAGGGAGATATGTTTAGAAACACTAGGAGAAATGCTAGTGTGGACGAGGATCGTTTTCATGCTAAAATGCCGTTTTAAAACTAAAATACACTAGTGTAAATGGGGCCTTAGAATGTGGAATATAACATTATTATACCTGCTGACACAGAAAGTTATTTAATGACTTTTACCCCATTTGTTGTAAATCTGTATACAGTTAAAAAAAATTATTAGTCCTCCTGAATTATTAGCCCCCCTGTATGTATTTTCCCCAATTTCTGTTTAAAGCAAAGATTTTTTTCAACACATTTCTAAACATAATTGTTTTAATAACTTATTTCTAAAAACTGATTTCTTTGCCATTATGAAATTACATAATATTTTACTAGATATTTTTCAAGATGTATTTAGCTTGAAGTGCAAGTTAATTAGGCAAGTTAGGGTAATTGGGGAAATCATTGTAAAACAGTGGTTTGTTCTGTACACAATCAAAACATATATTGCTTAGCAGGGCTAATATGATAAATTAGAAACTACTTTTATTGTAGCTGAAATAAAACAAATAAGACTTTCTCCACTCTGAAAAAAAATATTCAAAGCTGATTCCTTGGATTTACTCAATTTCTTTAATTCAATTCAATTTAATTCATCTTTATTTGTATAGCGCTTTTACAATGTAGATTGTGTCAAAGCAGCTTCACATGCATTATAAAAAATTGAAACAGTGTCAGTCCAGTTTTCAGTGTTGAAGTTCAGTTTAGTTCATTTCAGTGTGGTTTAATAATCACTGCTGAGAGTCCAAACACTGAAGATTAATCCATCGATGCGCAGCCCTACAAGTCCCGAACCATGCAAGCCAGAGGCGACAGCGGCGAGGAAAAAACTTCACCAATTGGCGAAAGTGAAGAATTAAAAAACCTCGAGAGAAACCAGGCTCAGTTGGGCACGACCATTTCTCCTATGGCCAGACGTCTTGTGCAGAGCTGCAGTCTATGGCGCCGGGGCTGGAGAAAGCTGGACATCCATCATGGAGAGACCACAGGTGGGTCACCGGCTGGTCAACAGGCTGGCCCTTCGGGAACAATGCGAGGACTCGTCTGTCACAGGGATCATCTTACAGGGATTGGTCTCATGCTCTCCACTCCTCCATGACCACCACAGCAGCTGCTCAGGATACGGCCTGGTCCAGGATTATGGAAACCTCGGGAATAATAAAAAACAGACTAACATGAGTGCAGATGCCATTCAAATTATAATGTCTTTTGAGGAGTGTTCCCGGCTCCGGTTGCCCTAAATAATGCAGACTAACAATCCTTTAGAGGATTTGGATTCCAAAGCATTTGTGTTTTATGTGTATGCTAATGTAAAGAGATGTGTCTTTAATCTAGTTTTAAACTGACAGAGTGTGTCTGCTTCCCGAACTGTGCTAGGAAGGCTGTTCCAGAGTTTAGGTGCCAGATAAGAGAAAGATCTACCACCTACAGTTGATTTTGATATTTTGGGAATAATTAAATGTCCAGAATTAATTGAGCGTAGCGGACGTGATGGGCTATAATAAATCAGGAGCTCCTGCAAATACTGGGGAGCCAAGCCGTTCAGGGCTTTGTAGGTAGTCAGTAAGATTTAAAAATTTATACGATATTTAATAGGGAGCCAATGCAATGCTGAAAGAACTGGAGTAATATGATCATATTTCTTTGTTCTAGAAAGCACTCTAGCAGCTGCATTTTGAACTAGCTGAAGTTTGTTAATCAGGCCAACAGGGCAGCCGCCTAGTAATGCATTACAGTAATCTAATCGAGACGTCATGAAAGCATGAATGAGTTTTTCCGCATCAGACATTGATAGCATGTGTCGAAGTTTGGCAATATTTTTAAGATGAAAAAAAGCAGTTTTACAGATGCTTGAAATCTGGCCTTCAAATGACAGGCTGCTATCAAAAATCACCCCCAAATTTGTGACTGAAGATGAGGACTGAACTAAGAATCCATCAAGGGTTAGAGAGTGTTCTAAGTTTTTGCGTCCTCAGTTTTATCTGAATTTAGTAATAAGAAGTTATTAGTCATCCAATTTTTAATATCAGCTATACAATCTGTTAATTTAGTAAATTCAAACAAATTACCAGGTTGAGAGGAGATATAAAGTTGTGTATCATCAGCATAACAGTGGAAGCTAACTCTCTAGTTCTTTAAGATCAAGCTGTGGTTTTTAAATAAGAGGTTTAATGACAGCTAGTTTAAAAGTTTTAGGAATGTATCCTAGGAGTAGGGATGAATTCAAAATGTTAAGAACAGGTTCAGAAACTTCTGAAAACAATTGTTTTAATAATTTGGTCGGTATAGGATCTAGCATAGACGTTGTTGATTTTGACGAATTTATCAGTTTAGATAATTCTTCCTCACCTACTGTTGGTAAAATTTGAAGTTTATCCATTACCGGTCTACAATGCTCTAATTGGGACGAGGCTGTAGGAGGCAGACTGTTGGTGCTTATTTATCTCTGATATCATCAATCTTGCGTGTGAAAAAGTTCATAAAGTCATTACTGCTTGTATGTTGAGAAACGCATGTTGATGCTTTATTTTTAGTTAGATTAGCTATAGTGGTAAACAGGACCCTAGGGTTATGTTTATTTTCTTCTATTAAAGTTGAAAAATAAGCAGATCTGGCTGACGTTAAAGCTTTTCTAAAGTTAAGCGAACTTTCTTTCCAGGCCAGACGAAAAACTTCTAGTTTTGATTTCTTCCATCTATGCTCCATTTTCCGGGCTGCTTTCTTTAAAACACGTGTGTGCTCATTGTGCCATGGCGTCGGATTTTTTTCCCTAATCTTTTTGAAATGTAACGGAGCAACTATATCTAACGTATTAGAAAGAAATTTTTACATTAAGAGGCTTTACATTGAGAGGCTCTAAACAATTTATTTGGGCTGAATTTAAACAAACAAATTAAGTTGAACATTATTAAATTTTATTTGTTTGTTTAAATTCAACACAAATAAATTGTTTGCAACAGTTTTGCAGACAACATTTTTTCAGTGCAGAAGAAAAAAATATAGGAAATACTTTGAAAAATTCCTTGCTCTTTTAAACATCAGTTTGGAAATATTTGAAAAAGAAAATAAAAAACCACAGGAGGGCTAATAATTTGACTTCAACGGTAGCATTGTGTGCTTGTGATCGGATTGACAGAAATGCATGTTATTACAAGGTGTAAATTAAGTTTTAGAGTCAAAATGGTAATCTGATAAACGCAAAATGAATCAGTCACACCTGAAACAGCCATGTCCGCTTTTCCTGTATGATTTGCTCATAATACAGTATTCACCTCTGAACAGGCTGTGATATTTATAACTGTAACACACTGGTGAAAATGAATTGCTGGATGATGAATCACATCTCTTCTATCTAATTTTACGCAGGGAAATCAAACTGACTCAGATCAGCGTGTTTCGCCGAGCAGCCCTGTCTGAACTACACCAGCTGAAGAGAATGTAAGTGTAAAAAAAAACAAAAAAAACATGAAGGACACTGAGTTGTTTACTATTAAAACATGAAAGTGTATATAGGCTACTGAAAGAAAACATTCAATCAAACGTTCATAAAACAGAGAACTGCTGCTGAATACTCACAACCGTCTTCCCCAAGTTTTGACTTAATCCAAAACAGCATATAAACACACGATATTTAGTCTTGATTGAATTTGTTTAGACTTTGATATGGAACGTGATGTTTAACAGTGACCCAAACACTGAGATATGTATCACAGGAAAAATACTGCAAAACCGACAAATTTACTAGTGTAAATCTATAATGTAAAAACGAAAATCAAGTTTATTTAAATACATTCTATTTTAGGTAATCAGGTTCAGTTTCATGTTCTCTTTTAGACACTTTTTGACTATAAAAAGCTTTGCAGTTGCATGTCAAATTATTTCACTAAAAGCCCTGATGTACATACAGTTATTTATTTGATTAGTTTTCATTTAGGGCTAAAAAGAAGTTGGAAATTAAATAATTTATTTAGAATTATACCTCACATTCAACTATTAAGCAGCTCTGCAGAGTTCACGCATTTACTTGACAACACATAGTCTGACCTCGATTTAAAATGAACCAGAGAAAATGTCAGAATAGGTTTCAAATTCCTCAAACTAACTGCAAAAAATCAATTCAATTTAATTCAATTCAATTCAATTCAGTTTAAATGACAATTTTAAATCCAACGGTTGGGTTTGTCCATATTTGTGACCAAGTGAACGTTGGGTTACAACAACCCAACAAGTGAAGAAATGAACAGGTATTCTGTCACTTTAAGACAGTGATATGGCCTATCAAGTCATTTTCATCCTAGCTGCTTATATGTTCACTTATAACGACATTAATTAAGTGTTTACATTAAAACTCAGCCGCTTTGGCAAGCATTTTTACATAATTTTGTGTGTACATGAAGTTTAAAGCAGAATAAATCTAGTAAATCTCTCTTTAGAAGTGCGTGCAGATGTGAAAATGCAGAACCACACTGACAGCAGTTTCACAACAGCAGCTCCAGGCCAGCAGTCTCAAATCAGAAGTTCAGAAGGAGCATTTTCTGACAAATATTTAAATATTGAAAGTGAATGGGATATTTCAGTATGTTAACGTACTTCCAGGTGAAATTGAATATTTAGTAGGGGGTGGGGCTTTCTTGTTGTGGATTATTCCCTTGTAGCAAAATAGCCCCTCATGGTTAAGAATATTGTGACTGAAACTGTCAACCTGACGTCAACATAGAAGAACAGCCACTCTAAAGATTGAAGTAAATGGTCAGACTGTTTGTAGATTATCAAAACAAAAACAAAATATTTAGTGGATTAACTAGCACAGATTAATTGTTTACCTAAAAATAGCAATGTGCGCAAGCAAAACAAACATTGTAAATTTTGATTTCAGATCACAGATTTTATTGGCTGGGACATCACATACATTCAGCCCATCTTGATCTGTCCCACACAGGACTTGCCTTGTCCCATTTAATGGCTGTAATGCTGATTTAACCATACAACAGTACCAGCGCTGACCATGATACTTGAGGATGATGTATCTACAAGGAGAACCTATTGTCTTCAGGAGAGATTACAGATACAATTTTCTTCTTAGAAGTTCTCTGTTGTGGCATATTACCGACAGAGTTCATTTGTGTATAGCAGTAAGTAACCAGGGAAATGCTGCTATTCATGCTGTTCTAGAAGCACCTGCTGACAGAGATCCTTACAAATACCACTTAAACCTAAAATAATCATTAATGAAGTCAAGAGAGGTTTAGGAAATTACAAATGTGTTCAAAATGAGCTGCGTTTACATTAATCTTGTGATATAAAAGACAGTTTACTCAGCCAAACGCTCTTCCTCCTGACCTTTTAAAGGTATGGTTGAAAAGAGCATCACCTGCTTTTAAAAAATAAACTCATGATCGATTCGAGAGAGACAATGTATTTTGAAAATCTCAGAATTAAAACAGAATTGAGTTCAAACATTTTTCTCCAGCTCTAAATATAATAATATCACTTAACCACATCACACACAACATTGATTATTTTTAAATCAGAAAATTGCTAAATACATATTTTAAATATTATTTATTAAAATACTGCTCACCCCTGGTTAACATGCAATTGCAAAGTTTCTTCAAAAACTAAGTAAGCATCAAAGGAATTATTAAAATCAAACGTAACTCCATTTTGTTCATTAAATCAGCTTAGTGATTCGATTTCCCTCCATACACCTCAGTCTAGCAAATGTTGCATCATGGTGATTAAGATTTATGTATCAATTTTGGTATTGCAAACACATTTCTAGAGCTTTATACATCATATTTTTGGCTGTATGATTATTTTCCTCCTCAGAGTGGTGTCCGAGAATGGGGCTCTTGAGAAAATCGAAGCCTTTGCCTTCTTCAACCTGACAGAACTGGAGGAGATGTATGTAGCTGCACGGCACTTCAAAATAAATCCAGCCATATTCTTGCCAACATATGTTATTTAGCTATCAAAAATAGTATATTATGAGAAAAATGTAATCAAATATTTGTAGTAAATAATATATTGTCTGCTTAGTATCTGCTAACTCATTCATCAGATGTAGAATTAGTCTACTGATACTCTAATATCAGTGAATATCTAAAACGAACCTTCAAAATAAACTGAAATCTCAATGCATCTTTCTGACAGAACTATAACAAAATCCAAAAATCTTGTGATGCATAAAGATGCCTTCTGGAGACTTCCAAAGCTGCGATATCTGTGAGTTTTCATTACTCTTCTCTAGTAAACACTGAATCATCAGGGTTTCATGCTGTGGTTCAGCAGTTTAAAGGGAGTATATTCCCACATGAGATTCAGCCTAGCATTGAGTTATGTTAAGAGTCCTGAAAGACCTCAGTAAAAGCAGAATGACCCAAACACAGGTCAATATCCAGATCAAATGTTTCTCACAGGAAACAAAGGCTGCAGATGCAAAGACAAAATACAAATGTCTTTCTGACGTATTGCATTCATCAATCTTGTCTCCCTGTGTGTGTGGTGTGTGTGTGTGCGTGTGTGTTCCTTCAGGACTATCTCAAATACTGGTCTTAAAATCCTGCCCGATTTCTCCAAGATCAACTCTGCTGCTCTTGAATTTCTATTGTAATTTTGATTTAAGTCAATATCTTAATGCATATTTCTATCTGTACTACATACCGTATAGATTTACTGTAGTTTGGTTGATTAATGTAAAATATGCACTTTATCATATCTATAACACAGTGATCTACAAGACAACATGCACATTGAGACGATTCCCAGTAATGCTTTCCTCGGATTGACCAACGCCACCATAACTGAGCTGTAAGTAGGCATTGATTGGTTATCTTATACGAGTAGTGAATGATGCACACTATTTATATTTACAGCAAACTGAATAAAGTTATTGCTGGGGTGGATAACAAAAATAAACTAATTGTTCACACGCAAACACACACACCGACCCAATGTACATTGATAAACATATATCATTACTAGGATTTGACAACATATGCTTTTATACCAATTAAACATATTTAATTTATAAGTTCATAATATTTCAACTTAAATTTTTAGTTATTTAAGATTCCAATGGATGCCAATCTATAGTAATGTAAGCTTAAATGTCAAGTGAAGTGCTTTGAAATGTGCATTTTTATTCAATATTTGGTGTAATCTCAACCGTAGACGGGGCGGGACATAAAGTTTGGATAATGGTCAATAGTGTTTTATTTTTAATAAATTTAATTTAAATTTTTAATTATTTTTAATTGTATTTTTTTCAGCTCTGTCAATTACAGTAGAGTGGTTGAGATTTGATGAGAAGCTGAAGTCTGTAAAAACAGAAGTTTAATCTACGCGGAAGTGACAAACAGCAAGATTTGGATGTTTCATTCATTCTCTAATTTTCTTTTCGGCTTAGTCCCTTTATTAACCAGGTGTCGCCACAGCGGAATGAACCGCCAACTTAACCAGCATATGTTTTACGGAGCAGATGCCCTTCCAGCTGGGAAAGATTTTGATGTTTCTATCTTCTCTTTTGTCACTGTTTTGCAGCGCATTCGATTACAGATGTCCTTACGACTAACATTCTGGTACTAACATCTAAAAACTTTATTTTAACTTCATAGGATCTTTAAATGAAATTTTCAAATATTTTAATTCACCGTAAAAAAAATAGTAGACTCTATATAGTATGAAGTTTTTCTTTTCCCTTTTTAAAAGTGGTACAAAATACTGTATTTATAATTATTAATGCTGGTTCAAGCTTCGGCTCAGGTCAGTTGCTACTTCTGTGTGGAGATTGTATGTTCTCTCCGTGTATGGTGTGGGTTTCCTCTACAAGTCGTAAGGTACATGTGTTATAGGTGAATTGCAGCTGGATTGTTGGATTGCAGCTGGAAGGGCATCCGCTGCGTTGAACATATGCTGGATAGGTTGGCGGTTCATTCCGCTGTGGTGACCCCTGATTAACAGAGACTAAGGTGAAAAGAAAATGAATGAATGAATCATTATTATTTTAAATGTCTAGATTCGGGTGATTTTTTGTCTTTAACTTACATCAATAGCATATCAGATTGACCAATAATACTGGATGTAATACAGCTGCTGAATTGTTTAAAAGTAACAGGGATGACATTTACCACTTAGAAAGAAGTTAAAGCAAACGCTGTTCTTTTCAACTTAAAAAAAATAAACAATGATTTGAAATGGGTAAACTTGAAAGATAATGTCATCTTTGCTGTAGTTCTGCCTAAACAAACAGCTTTGGTGAGCAGTGTATGTTTCCAACCCCATTTTTTTTTTGTAACTGATCTCACCTAATGTGCTCTTGCAGGAGATTAACGAAAAACGGGATTCGTGAGATAGACAGCCATGCGTTCAATGGTACCAAAATTGGAAAACTGTGAGTGGTTACATCTTTTATATATTTATAAATCACATAAAACCTCTAATCTTTCATCTAATCCCTTTGGCTCTCTTTCTCACAGCTTTCTCATGGGAAACCAGCAGCTGAATCACATCCACAGTTACGCCTTTAAAGGAGCCGAAGGCCCCGTCGTTCTGTAAGCATGAACAGCTCTGACTTTCAACAACAATACACACTCAGCAGCTGGAGCAACACACACACACACACACACACACACACACACACACACACACTCACAGCAATTCCACTCACACTAACCTCTGCTACCTGAGGCCCTTACCATGAAGCTGGCTTAACTTAGGTAAATTTGAGTTTAGCTTGCTCAAAAATGAAAGTGGTTTGGCTTTAGCAGTGTTCATCGCTATAGAAATGACACTCTGTGAGTAACTATGGCAGCCCAAATGTGCACAACACATCAAAATTGAAAGGAAATAAAGATAAAAATAAACAAAAGACAAAATCCAACCTAGGCTTATTAGAAATACATGGCTGTATCTGTACAAAACTCGATATGATGTTTCGATATGAGTGTTCTTTGCATGTTTCAAATGACAAATCAACAAAACAGGTTCTGTCTAAATTACAGTTAATTACTTAGGGTGCATTATGTTATATGTTTCATGGGAAGGCAATGCTTATCAACTAAAATTTCCAATAAACCTAACCAATCAAAAGCAATCAGCAGAGAAAAGTGCACTTTATCCACATAGCTTTACAGTGAAATTACACTGCTTTTACCTCGTTTGTGGAACCGTGCTTCACTGGGCTCAAAACCGTGCGATCTGCATCACAAGTACAATACCAGACAAAGCGAGTTACGGAGTAAACGGACACTGCCAGGAATGTTGACCAGATGCATATACTGTAGATAGGTGAGGCAAATGTATCTGATTATAAATCATGGACGCAGGTTGTTTGGAATTGGTATTCCTTTGGAATTGTACAAATAACTGTAAAATCATGTATAAAAAAAATCATTGATGTAAAAAGGGGAACAAAAGGTTTTGGTATCATACTGCCTCAGAGTATTCGTTTTAGAAACTACAGTTAAATGGATGTCTGTGTTTTTCAGTTTCACAAACATGTAAGCTAAAGCACGTATTTCCAGTGAGCTTGTGTTGACAAAATCAAGCCACAACACAACAAAAATGCTTTTTTTTGTTAAAGTAACAAAAATAAATTACTACATACTGTTTAAATCTCTTAAAGATATATACACACATATATCTTATATATATATACACACACATACACGTGTCAACCATATAAACTGAAGTGATAAAGCAAGTTCTTTTCCATTAGTTTCCTTTCATGAACAGCTCTTTTCATCTTTATATGTTTAAATTCATACTTTTTCTCGTCTTTGCCAATGAATCACACCAACTCTACCATGAGAAATAAATCACAGAATCCCGTTATATAAATGTCACATGATCAAGTGCTGTGTAAATTCTGGATCAAGGTCCAATAAAACTTAGTTAATGATCAAATTCATTGTACGTTAAAACCCTGATTTGACTGGGTTGGTTTTGTCCATTTTAAACTAAGCCTGTAACCCTGAGTTTGTTTAACCACCATTATGGTACAGGCCCCACACCAGATTCTGCATGGAACACTGAAACGGCTGCTATCATTACAGGGATATCTCCAGAACTGCTGTTCACACTCTGCCGGAAAGCATGCTGAAGACTCTTAAGCTTCTGATGGCAGTTTCGGTCTACTCTCTGAGGAAGCTACCCAGCCTGGAGCTGTTTACTGAGCTCACGCAGGCTAACCTGACCTACCCCAGCCACTGCTGCGCCTTCAAAAACTTCAAGAAGCACAAGTCAGTCACACATCTCTAATATGTCATTCCCAACCAGCTGGGCTTCTTAACTTTACAAACAGAGATAGTTGGCCATATGCTCATTTCCGTACAAATGTACTGAAAGTTTATGTTGACCAAAATGAACTAAACGTGAAAACAGTGCAGCTGAAATAAATATTTGGTTACACTTTTTTGTTACAATTGTCACTATTTACAAAGCATTAGGGTGACATGTTGGCTCAGTGGTTAGTACTGGGGTGTGAAGTTTGCATGTTCTCCCAGTGGTCGCATGGGTTTCCTCTGGTTGCTTCAAAGAAATCAATGAAAGAATGAACAAAGCATTAACTCTGACTTTTAGCTGAATCAAATTGCTAATTTGCTGCTTATTATGTAGTGGCAGGGTGTAGGCAGGGGAGCCGCTAGCAATTTTGGGCCCTATGAAAAAAATATGAGAATAGGCCCCCTACTACCAAGCCAGATATCCAAACTCTTTGTCTGCAATAGTTATACTGACGTATGCATTTTATTATTGATTTTGTCCACTACTTATTAGTATTTAGTAAGAGAACGGCCATGACTGTAGCTAGCAGATGATTTAATTGTTCAAATGTAAACGTAGTACAAAAAAAAGGAACAGTAATCAAATATTCACTGAAAATTTTACATTTTTATGTGCATATATACACACACAGTTGAAGTCGGAATTATTAGCCAGACTGAGTTATTAGACCCGTTTATTTTTTCCCTAATTTCTGTTTAAGGGAGAGAAGATTTCTTCAACACATTTCTAAACATAATCATTTTAACAACTCGTCTCTAATAACTGATTTATTTTATCTGTCATGATGACAGTAAATAATATTTTACTAGATATTTTTCAAGACACTTCTATAAAGCTTAAAGTGACATCTAAAGGCTTTACTAGGTTAATTCGGTTAACTAGGGAGGTTTGGGTAATTAGGCAAGTTATTGTATAACGATGGTTTGTTCTGTAGACAATCGAGAAAAAAAATAGGGGCTAATAATTTTGACATTAAAATGTTTTTGAAAAAATTAAAAACTGCTTTTGTTCTAGCCGAAATACAACAAATAAGACTTTCTCCAGAAGAAAAAAATATTATCAGACATACTGTGAAGATTTGCTCAAACATCATTTGGGAAATATTTAAAAAAGGAAAAAAAAAATTGTGCGTGTGTAAACGTGCGTGTGTAACAGTATATGCAGTAAAGTAATACAGACAGAATTCTGCAGATTTATTACATTTAAATTACGGCATTCACTTTGGCCTCTACTTTAACAATCCAGGCTCAAAAGACTTGCTTGAGGAGCATCCTGGCTATGACATATTTAAAAGATACATAATTAGTCTGCATGAACATTGAGATATTGTTTTACACTATTCTGCTGACGGTAGGAGTTTGACTAATCAGTTATATTACTAGAAATGATCCACTGGGCAAAAAAAAAATTAAATAGATCATTATCTTTCAAGGAAACCTAACATGATAAATTGTCACCCTGCCTTTGTCTTTCAGTTTTGTCTTTCAGTTTTATGTTTGCTTTGCTGTTATACCTAATATCATTCCACATAATCAACTTTGTGGAAAAATAGCAGTCAATTATTAGTGGCCACGTCAACAATTAAGTGAATCATAATCATAATCATAGTGAAATTAATACTTAAAACGCAGACTGCAATGCACATGCTATTTTTAAAGGCAGGATCTCAGTTACCTGCTTCTTCAACTGGGAGATGAGTTTAGGTAACTTCGTAGGGAAGAGCAGGTGAGGGCGAATCTGCATCTATGTATGAGGTAGACATATAGAGCTCATCATTAGCAAAGTACATTAAACTAGCGGCACTATCATTACCGCAAAAAGAAAGCTCTGTGAATAGACGTAACGCTACCTTTCTTTTCAAAAAACTGTGATAGCAACTGCCGTCACCTTTTCTCTCTCTCTGCTTTTTGTAACCTCTCTTTTCGCTCTCTTGATGACCAGATTTAATCTTTGTTAACCCCGCAGACATCGCTGCTTTGACAGTTTACCTGACGATAGCACTCAACAAAGCATCAACTCTCTTCCCGCTAGTGACGGACTGACCCATACAGTGAAAGGGTTATTATTATTATTATTATTATTATTAATAAATTGCTTTACTTGTAATTTAGAGATACATTCATAATTTATATTACATTATAGTACTGATATTAATTATAAAGCAGATCTCTGGGGGTCCCTAGAGTGCATGGGCGTCCTAACTAATGATGGACACTTCACACACTCCACGACTGCAGCTTTGCGCAAGTAACAGAAGGGGAGGAGCTATCACGCGCACATGTTGGATAACTTTATTTATTTTGGATTGTGAGAGCAGTATTCTCCTGTGAGAGTGGTTATAGCGCCTCCCGATGGTGAATGCGTTTATACTCATGCCAGGTATTATTTGGTATTTTGGTCATTTATTTCATTAGCTGCATCCCAAATGACACACTATACACTAAATCAATAAGACACAAAATTATATTACAGTGAGACCCATAAGAAATGTTCTTTTGTTTAAACTGACCATTACTTAAATGGCAAAACCCTGGCCTTCTCGTCGGCAAAATCCGCAATCAAAAAAAATAAACAAATTTATACTAACAGAGTGCAAAATCCAGCACACTGCAAACCAAATAAACACAACATAAGTATATATGAAACGGTCTGTTGATTAACCTGACAGTGACTTAAATTCCAAGTGCCAAACGCCTGGCCTTCTTGCTTGCAAAATGCTCAATCAAAGTGTATTGCACATTGTATGAGACACTATTGCAGTACAGTTATTTAAATAGTGACAAATTGGTGTTTTGTGTGTTTAGAAATGTAAAATTTTCAGTGAATATTTGATTACTGTTCCTTTTTTTGTACTACATTTACATTTGAACAATTAAATCATCTGCTAGCTACAGTCATGGCCGTTCTCTTACTAAATACTGATAAGTAGTGGATAAAGTATTATAACTACATTGCAGACAAAGAGTTTAGATAGCTATGTTGGTAGTAGGGGGCCCATCCTCATATTTTTTCATGGGGCCCAAAATTGCTAGCAGCGCCCCTGGAGTGTGTACCAGCTATCTTTAGAAGTTCAGATCGCTGGTGATCGTGACAATAGGCTCATTCTGAAAACGTAGCCCTACATACATTTCTGGAGATCGCAAGTAAGCAAGTAGCCAGAAGCAGGTATTGCTGCATTTCTTTTTGTAAACGAACACTACGGGGCAGTATGACGACTTCCTTCTTGGGCTTAGCAGCTGACTGCTTACCTAAATATGGACGGCTTTCCCACTGTTACCAGTTTGTCCAGTTATCTCACAGGAAGGAGTGAACCATGATGACGGGGTTTGAGTATGAGTGTTTGAAAACACTACTGGTTGGGTTTAGGGAAGGAGGATAGTGGGTCAGTTGATCGGTTAGTCGATTGGCCAGTCAGTCAGTTAGTCGACAGTGGCCTCTGGTGGATTTGCAAAAACAAAAACTGCAAAAAAAGGTAGCTCCTGGGACGTATTTGGCGCTCTCCAGAAATGTAAACAGCGGTACGTTTTCAAAATGAGCTTGGGTTGAAAGTGTTACCAAATGGAATACAATTTTGCAGAAAGCTTACTTTTTTTTTCAATGTCACAAAAAAAGTGTCCACTAAAATCCACTAAATGTGTGTGTGTGTGTGTGTGTGTGTGTGTGTGTGTGTGTGTGTGTGT
>CAIGQQ010032764.1:2702073-2716182 GCA_903798035.1 Danio albolineatus | reverse complement strand
TGTGTGTGTGTGTGTGTGTGTGTGTGTGTGTGTGTGTGTGTGTGTGTATTCAAAGATCAAGCACAACCAAACAAGTTCCACTATGCTAAACATTTAACTTTCTAAATGCAAAATAATAATAATAATAATAATAGTTTCAATTAAAAATGATGTTTATTGTAAGAACGAGCAAGATGAATATTCTGCTAAAGGTGTTTTTTTCACTATAGACCAAGATATTACTTGTGTTCACACAGGTCTGTGAAGAATCAAATGTGCAACGTTACTGGCGCTCACGAGGAGCCTGATTTTTTCAACTTTTTCAACGACCACTGTAAGGACGTAATAGAAGTGACCTGCTACCCAACGCCAGATGCCTTCAACCCTTGCGAGGACATCATGGGTTTCACATTCCTGCGTGTTCTGATCTGGTTCATCAGCATACTGGCTATAGTGGGCAATACCGTGGTCCTCCTGGTGCTCCTCACCAGCCGCTACAAACTAACCGTTCCCAGGTTTCTAATGTGCCACTTGGCTTTCGCCGACCTTTGCATGGGAATCTACCTGTTGCTCATCGCTGCAGTAGACATCCACACACAGTCGCGCTACTATAACTATGGCATTGACTGGCAAACAGGAGCAGGGTGCCACGTGGCGGGATTCTTCACCGTCTTCTCCAGCGAGCTCTCCGTCTACACTCTGACCGCCATTACCCTGGAGCGCTGGCACACAATCACTTACGCCATGCAGCTCGAGCGCCAAATGCGTCTACGCCACGCTTGCCTAGTGATGGCAACAGGCTGGCTTTTCTCCCTCCTCACTGCTTCGATGCCCGTGTTTGGAGTGAGCAGCTACAGCAAGACCAGCATCTGCCTGCCGATGGATGTAGAAACGTTGCTTTCACAAGGTTACGTGGTGCTGTTGCTTCTACTCAACGCAGCTGCTTTTTTGGTGGTGTGCGTCTGCTATACGCTCATCTACTTGACCGTCCGCAATCCCGCTTTTGTTCCTGCCAATGCAGACATGCGTATCGCCAAGCGCATGGCCGTGCTCATCTTCACCGACTTCTTGTGCATGGCGCCCATCTCGTTTTTCGCCATTTCCGCGGCATTTAAACTACCACTGATAACAGTTTCGCACGCCAAAGTCCTACTGGTGTTTTTTTACCCAATCAATTCCTGCTCAAACCCATTCCTCTACGCCTTCTTCACTAAAACCTTTAAGAGGGATTTCTTCATTCTGACCAGCCGATTTGGGTGCTTTAAAAGACGTGCGCATATCTACCGCACTGAGATCTCTTCAGGCCAAAATGGAGCCGTGACACCTTCGCCGAAGACTAGTGATGGGACGCTGTACTCCCTGGTGCACATCGCCCAAGTGCACTGACATCTGCTTCTGTCAGAACTCTATGCTGCTTGGAGACTAACATGAGGAAAAGCGTGGAATCTGGATGCGAAATATTTTCTACGGCGTGAAATAACGGTGTCTCTTTCGTGCACTGGACCACTGAGGTCAAATGATTAAGATGTTTTTAGAAATACACCATTCACAAGATGCTGCTTGGTTGAGCTTCGACCCATCCTGTGTGCAGTTAGCCCAAAGTATACGATCGAGCACACAGAGACACAAAGTATACTACATTTGACAGTGTGAGCAACAGTGTACAATAAAGTAACTGTAAACCATTACAGCTACTGAGAAAAAAAAAGGTTAATTACGGCTACATATGAACACGTAAACAATTACAAATGTAGTTTTTTTGAGAATTTTTCTGTTGGATATGTTGAATAATATTAACACACGCTTCGAATGTTATCCCTCGATTGAATGGGCATTATCAGTAGTTATTAGCTGATAGATACGGGCCAGTAGAGACTTGGAAGGCTGTTATTATCCATCCACATGGTTAATCAGCAATACTAATAGAAAAGACTACAGATCCAGATCTGTTTTTACCTTACTGTGACGGTTGAGGTAGGGGTAGACGTTAATACAATACAATTAATGGGAAATTTAATAAATAATATAAATAATTCTCATTAACTTCCGACCGCAGCCGTATGTGCTCTATAGCTGATTAACCATGTGGATGGATGATAACACCTCTATTGGCCCATATCTATCAGCTGATAACACCCATTCAATCGAGGGATAACATTCGAACAGGTCGATATTATTTTGTTTGATTTTGACGTTTTCATAGTATTAATTTGCCTGTTTTTGATGTTTTTATAGGCTGTTTAGTGTTCGAGTGTTCTGCTTTGATGCTTTTAACTGGTTTACTTTGTCAGAAAGCATTAGGCTAGAATAATGAAAGTATGTTATTAAAAAATTTATTTAGAAATCTGAAAATGATGCTAATTTTTCCAAGTATTAAAATGCTATATCAAACTGAACCTAAGGTATAACTTATTATTGTACAGTTAGCTACCAGACATGTTTTACCTTTGCTTTTGTAGCTTTTGTAATGACGCTAGTTTTGATAACTAGTTTGTCTATTATAGCTAGCTAAAGGCATTTTTACCAGCCACACTTGACAGCTTGACAAAATATCAATGTGGAAATGTAAACTAAAAGGTAGCAAGTTAATGCCAAAAAGTAGATCGCTTCATTGAAACTTTGTAGTCTTTTTCAGATTAACACAATGAAATGTAGCCACTGTCGTTCTGCACTGCTATTTTCTGGAAAAGGTAGTTAGCAACTAACTACAAAAGCTTGTTTTAAAAGTAGAAGAGTTACTGTAAAACTGCTATTGTTTTAGTGGTGTCAATTATTCCCTAGCACTGGAAAATATGCGGTATGTTTTACTTCCTTTTAGTTTTTTTTAGATAAACTTTTCCCCACCTTATGCACTGTTAGATGCCAGTGTTTCCTGCAATGATTATACAAAGACTGGATTTCTAAAACAGTAACAGGATTTCGAAAACAGCTATTTCTTGTTATGAGTTTTAAATCTGTATTCAAAGAGTTAGTTCACCCAAAAAATAACATTCTGTCATTAATTACTATTAATTATGCTTATTTTCGGAACACAAATGAAGGAATTTGAGATAAAATCCAAGAGCTTTCAGAAGTCAGAAAAGAAACCAAAGACATTATCAAAATATTCTATGTGACTTTCGTGGTGAAACTGTAATCATATGAAGCTGCAAGAACCGTTTTGTGCACCAAAAATAAAACAAAAACAAGCAAACAAAAAAAAAACCCTGGAAAAACAACTTTGTTTATATCTTCAATATCAGATCACGGTGTGCATTTACTGCTGCCAATATGCTGTTTGCGTGTTCAGCTGCTGACTCTAATGGCAATACCTCATACTGTCTGTAGTACACACAACCTGACAAGGAAGAGAAGACATTTGCGAAGATGTTTTTACACAAAAAATGTATTATTACTGCTTGTTCAAACTACTTAATTAAAATAAGCTGAAACAACACAATTCTTTAGATTTCTTTCGGAAACAAAATTGCTTTATGTTTAATCTATTTAAATCAGTTCCGTTGACTTAATGGATTTGTAGTGGGACAACATGAATTGTGTGGAAACCAGCATTATTTACAGTGCAGTTGGAATGTGGGTTACAGACAGATGGAATGTTTTGTTTGTTGGTTCCTTTTCTGGACTTTGAAATTTGATGTTGGACTGTTACTGTATATGGAGGATGAGGAAGCTCTTGGATTTCATCGAAAAATAACTTCTGAAGATTGATGAAGGTCTCGGGGGTTTGGAATGATATGAATGAAAATGGCAATTTTCAGTTGTTGGTGAACTAACCTCTTAACCACAGAACAACCTCAAAAGGAAAAAGTGAATGTCTGAGTTTGCGTTGCCTGTGTTGTAAAAATTTGATTTTTAATTTTAATTCAAGTGATGGATATTTTTTGAAAGTCTGACAGTAAATTGAAAGTGCAGTAACCAAATCTTTAAAAAAAAAAAAAAGATTAAGATTTGCAAACATTCTCTTCTTTTCAATTACATTCATAGGTCTGCACAGTTTTGCTCCAACCCCAATCAAACACATCTGATCCAACTACTCAAGGTGGTCAAGACTATTGAGTCGGATCACGTGTGTTTGAATAGAGTTAGAGCAAAACTGTACAAAGCTGCGGCCCTCCAGGACTTGAGTTTAAGACATATTTAAATGTATGAAAATGCTTGTTGGCATCTTGTGGACAAAGTACGTACTGCAGAATCAATTCAAAAAGGGAATATGACAAAAATTTGCATCAGTCAATGTACATGCTATGGACAATCAAGTGTGCTAAGAAACTGAAGATTACTTTGGGCTTTAGCGTGCAAAAAAATGTCAAAAAAAAAAATGTAGATATTATTTTTTTATTTTTATTTTTTTCAAAAAGTACACACTTAAAAATAAAGGTTCCATGACCCTTTAACATCTATGAATTGTTTATATATATATATAGAGGAAAAACATCTTAAGATTACTAAAAACGTTTCATGTTTGTAATATGTTGTACACAGTGTTGGGTGTAACGCGTTACTAAGTAAAACACTAAGTAATGCATTACTGTAATTAAATAACTTTTCTACTAAAAAAGTAAAGTAACTAATTACTGTTCATTTTTAGCTATTTTAATTACAGTTACTTATAATGTACCTGCGTTACATTGTAAAATAATTAAACTCGCTGAATAATCTTACACAATTTTATTAATTTATGTTCTAAAGGTAAAAGTATACTCTGGTGCTTTAAAATCATCGTAGTGAAGATGCATGTGATAGCGCCGCGCGCCAGTTTGCTGCTAGTCATAAAGCGGAAGATGTCGGACTCAGCTGAAGCGAGTGGCTGTTTTACGAAATGAAAATATTCCCAGACAAGAACATTACAGTATTAATCAATTTATTTTTCCTCATTGCGCGCCTGCGTGCTGTAGCGCGTGGCTTTTTCAAGGCTATCGCGCACCTTACATGGGCTGGTTCATAAAGATTACTATGAGAAAGGCTAGGATGACTACGCAGATGTGACAGAGGGAGTCGGCGAATTTAACATGACTGATGCTGCTCTGTTTACAGAGTAATAAGACACCTTTTGCTCGATCGGATCACAGGTAAACAAGAGAGACGCAATCCAGTTCAAAAACATGCCGTATAAATCTTAACCCCTTTGTCCACTTCCGTTCATTGTTTATACTGCACGGGCTTTCATTCTAATTCCGCGAAAAATAATGCTTGTTTTGTAAAGATTGCATGATCCTGCCTGATCGATAGATATGCAGAATAATATTTAAGAAGGTTACATTGCATACTAAAAATTATTATGCATGTAATTATTATAGATTTTTTAAAAATAGAATATAATAAAGATGATTCAGAAAACTAAAAGGCTAAACTATTTCATGTTTGACTCATATGTTTTATCTAAGTATTTATTATTTACAGAGTTAAATTTGTATTATTTGTCCACTCAAGGTTTATAGGGATTTCAAGAAGTATTTAGTTAAGTTAGTTATTGAGTAATTAAGTTACTTTTCAGACACAGTAATTAGATAAGTATTTTAAATACAATATTGATTAAGTAATTAGTAATTAGTAATTAATTACTTTTTTAAAGTAACTTACCCAACACTGGTTGTACAAAACAATTCATCTTAGACATATCTGAAAATAAAGATTATTAAAATGTTTGATTATTGGTTCTAAGAACCAAGAACACCACTGCCACACTATACGACCTTGTGAAACCTTTATTTTAAAGAGTGCCTCCAGTGATACATCTTGTCAAATTAATTAATCTGTTCTTGTGGAAAATTGAAAAGATTATTCACCCAAAATAAAAATAAAAAATTCTTAGACTACTCACTCGCCCTCGTATCATTCAAAACTTGTATAACTATTTCTGTTTTAGAAATGAAAATATTTTGAAAAATGTTTTAATGTTGATATTTTGATTTTAACTAAATGGACAAATTTAATTGAATTATTTTTTTCATGAAAAAATAATGTTTTTTGGAACACTTCTAATCCTCAGACATTTTAGGGTGGACACTTCTCAGGCTGGATAACCATTAATGTGTGTGTATCAATTTGTTTTTTAAAAATACAATTATTAAGAACTTTAATTAGACTATATTGAGTGTCCATTCAATAGGCTTTCTGGTCTATTATATTATTCCAGTTCTCATGTGTGTTGAAAAGACATTTATAGCCCTTGCCATCTCCCCCTCTTATCGCAAATATTCCAGTCCTTTAGCACTGGAATGATTTATTCAAGGTCACAATAACCTCGCTGGCCAACCGCAGTATGAATAGAGAATGTCTGACAGAGTAAGAGTTTTAAGTCAAAAGCACTTATAGTACATCTTAAAGATCCTTCGCTGTAAAGTAAAACCCCTGCTTTCACAAACTGAGGCACAATAGAAAGGCTAAGTTAGGAGTGAGATTGATTCTTCAGCTCTTGACTCAGTTCTTATCTCTGCACCTGCAATAATGTTTAAGCTGGGAGACAGTGAGCTGTTGTTCTGCTGTTGTGTGTGTGTGTGTTGTGGGAGTGTGTGGCAGTTCCAGCAGCTGCGCTACACTAAAACCACCCTGAACCCAAGCCTCAAATGGGCTGAGGAAGTGGACGAAGAAGAGGAATCTGTTATGAAGATATGGCTCATGTATCAAGGCCAGGGGTTCAATGCTGAAAGTCAAGGGAACGGTGGACAGTGAGAAAACCACACACGGAGAAGCCTCAAGGAACTGACTGAAACTGTTATGACCTTGTTCAGGCAAAAATGAAAAACCTGTCACCGTTTACTCATCTTTTTACAAACCTGTTTTGAGTTTATTTGTTATGTTGAACACAATAAAAGATGCATTTAAATATTTTTTGAGGAAAAATTGACTTCCATATTTTTATAGCGCCATGCATCACTATTATGTACACTGTCAGAAATATAAAAATACTTTGTTTTCTGCTTATTTAGGGTTGTAAATTACATTATGAGACCTTGATCTGTGATCTGACGACTTCTGATGTTGAAAATTCAACTCCACCGTTTAATAAAGTGACTTTTATAGACATTTTACTAGTTTAAAATAATAAGGAAAACCATAAAGAGAAATAAATCTGTAAATGAACAGAAAACGTACTGATTTTTTATTTTTTTGGACCCTTTTAACAAGCCTGTTATGACGCATTTAATGATCATCATAATCTTAAATCCTTGAAAGTTTTAAATATTCAGATTTTTTTAACTTATACATTTCTATGTATTCATGCATAAATTATATCATCTTTACTTCAAATAAAAAAATAAAAAATTACCGCCTGTGTGAGGCTTTTCTAATGCAGCGTCTATGGGGCAGGACAGTAAATTAGACGTTATTCTCTCCTCTGGCTGCCGTCATCAGTCTCACACAATTTTTTTATTTTTCTGAACGTCTTCATAACATCATCGCAGAGTTTTTCTTTTATTATTTGAGCAATTAAGATTGTTGTATTTCCCCCATTCACTGCGCTCAAAGTTTTCCCAACTATAATGACTTCCACTGTTGAGCAACCTGGAAATGTGAAAAGGGTCTATTACAAGGTTTTTGTAGCATATTATACAACAACGACCCAAACAATATATGACATTAAACTATTAAAACAGTTAATAAAATCACTTTTTCCAATTTTTTTAAGTTAAAAGATGTCATAAGAAAGATCAAGATTCAATAATGTGATCCAACAGCAGAAATAAAAGCAGAAAATTAAAAAAAACATAAAAACATGCATCACAAAATACAAAAAACTGCTAATTTTCGCATAGTATTTTTACAGTGTACAGTATTTTTTGCTCCTGCTTTGGATGTCAATAACTATGATTTCACCTGTATTTATGCCCATTTTGGAATATCACTTTTTTTTAAAAATCATAATGGAAACACCAAAACACACACATTTTGCAAATGAGTAATGAGTATAAACTTTTTACTGTAACGATTGTAAAACATCTGAAATGTTGGTTTGGTTATTCTAAAATCCTTCCGCCAAAGTCCGTCATGAAAATAGTTTGGTATTATTATCTCCCAGAACTGTCATTTGCACCCCCAAAGAGTGGTCTCAGATTTCCAAAACCCACCTAGCATTCAATGTATTTCGTCTCCATCTTCTGATGCGCAAGTCAGTTATTATAAAGGTGCTGTTTAATTATGTATGTAAATGTACTTTTTTTTTCTGTGAAGCAAAGCTGAATTTTCTTCATTGTCACATGATCATTCCTAAATGTTCTTCATGTCCTGATTGATAAACTAACTTTTATTACTACTTTGATAAAGTTAATGTGCCCTTGGTGTCATTCTTCCATAAAATCTTGTGTTGTGCTTGCCCTTTTGGTGTACAACTCTTTAACACTCTGCACATTAACTAGGCCAGAATGAAGTCGCACATGCAGGTTTTTGGCTCAACACTATATTTTTCTCATTAATATATTAGTCCAGAGAGCTAGTATTGTTCATTCAAAAAAAATTATTTATTTTCTTTTCTCTGTCTCCTCATTCAAACTCTCATCCTCCTCCTTTTGCTTCTCCTCCTCATCATCCGTCTACTTCTCCTGCTGTTTCTTTTCTTCTTTCTCTTTCTCTTCTCTTTCCCCTTCTTTGTCTTTTCCCTCTCTTCCTCCTCCTTCTCTTTCACTTCCTCCTTCCTCTCATCCTCATCCTTTTCCTCCTCATCTTGACTTTCGTTCATCTCCTTTTCCTCCTTCTTTATATTTTCTTTCATCCTGCCCCTCTTCCATCTTCATCTCCTCAATCTTATCCTCCTTCTCTTCATTTTCTTTCATTCTCTCCTCTTTTATCTTCACCTCTTCCTTTTTCTTACCCTCCTCTTCGTTTTCCTTCATTCTCTCCTCTTATCTTCATCTCCTCATTCTTATCCTCCCTCTCTTCATTTTCTTTCATTCTCTTCTCTTTTATCTTCACCTCTTTCTTATCCTCCTTCTCTTCATTCTCTTTCATCTTTTCCTTTATCTCTACACTCTAAAAAAAGGTTCTTCAGTGGTTCTTCAGTAGTTCTTTACGGTATTTGAGGTGCTATTTAGCACTTTTACTGTGTAAAGAACTTTTAAAGCACCATGAAGGTTCTTCAGTGGTTCTTCAGTGGTTCTTTTAGGTGGTCAGGGTGCTATATAGCACTTTTACTGTATAATGAACCTTTAAAGCACCATAAAGGTTTTTCAGTGTTCTTTGGGGGGTTTAAAGTGCTATATAGCACCACTACTACTGGTAAGCACTTGTTCTTATAGCTAATTCTCATAACTCTTATGCCGGTTTTATTTGCGGAAAGGGTAAAGTAACATTATGAGCACCTTAAAATATAGGTGCTATATAGCACCATTTGATAAAAGTACTATATAGCACCTATTTTTTTAAGGTGCTGTATAGCACCAAAAAAGGTTCCCCCCTCGTTACGACCAAAGAACCAGTTTTGGTGCTATTTAGCACCTTTTTTTTTAGAGTGTACCTCCTTCTCCTCCTCTTTCATCATATTGTTCCTTCTCCTCCTCCTCCTCTTGATCTTTTCCTGATCTGTGTTCTTCTCATCATTTATTCTCACCTCCTCCTCTTTTTTGACATACTCTATGTCATGTGTAATGTCATCTTTCTCATCCACCTAATAAACAAAACCGAACTAAGTCAATTCACATGTTACAATGTCAAATAATTCCTCTCAAAAATCCTCAAACAGATTCTTGACATCAAAAAAGAATCAGGAAAACACAGATTACATGAGGTGGTCATCTTTTTATGTGTACTCACCTTTAGGTCGTTCTTCACACAGCTCACTTTATGAACGATGGCAAGAGACTCCAGACTCAGACCAGGCTTGGAGTGATACAGAATGTCATCTGTTAATAGAGAATTGATTACAGTTAGTCATTTTACACTCAAGGCGATGTTAAACTTTGAATGAAAGGAAATAAAAAACACAAATCATTTATAACATTATAGGTAAAACATGTCTAGTGACAAATAATTATGATGATTTACCATCAGAGTCTTCAGAGTCAGAGAGCTGCTCCTCGGACTGACCAAAGCAGGACATCCTGAAGAGTTTTGTTACTGCTTTGAAGAAATTGCCCACCTTACTCATTTTCCTCTCCTTTGTTTTCGCTTCTTCCTCCTCATCTATTACGAGAAATTAACACAGTTTACACATTTAAAAATTTAAATACAATTCGTAGAACATCCACATTATCATAGTTTTACAACAGATAAAACCAAAAGAAGAAAAAAACAATAGTCATTGTAGCTAAGCCTTTGTTACCACAAAATCACCATGGTTTCACAACACTTTCCATAGTTTAACCATGGTATCTGTAATAAGTTTGGTTACACAATGGGTCACAATGAACTAAAAATAAAGAAAAGAAAAGAAAAGAAAGAAAAAAATTGAAATATTGTTCTTTTTATACATCTAAATCTTTTAAAAAATGTTTGTTAAGCAAATTAATATGTTTGTAATCAGTGTTGGGAGTAACGCGTTACAAAGGTAATGTATTACAGTAATGTATTACATTTCCTGTAACGCAGTAGTGTAAGGCATTATTACTTATGAATTTTCAGTAATATTTTACTCGGTACATGTTCAGTAACGTGTGCGTTACAACAAACTTTTCGCCCGCAAGACATTAACAAATAAAAATAGCGCAGTTCTATTTCCTGTTCGTGGTTAGTGAATACGCGCGGCGTGTGTTGTCATTCATCTCCCTCTGGCTATTGGAACTTTTTATTTTGAACGCGGAATGATTTCAGACTCTGAGCTCGAGGTCCGAGGCCATTGGCTCAGCCCGGTGCGCAGTAACCCTAAGCCCTTACGCACAGCGGAAAAGCGGCAAATTGATGAAAATGGCAGAGGACAGTACATTCGCGAGATGGACGTAAGTGCATATGGTGTTATTTTTACTGACAAACGTACCCATGTAATACGAGCGAGCGAACGCGCCGGTTTCGTTTACTCTGTTCGTCGACAAAACTCCTCACGTGCCCTCAAAACACTGGCTGCTCCGTCAGATGATGCAGACTCACAATTTGTGCCTTGTGTTTCCTCCTCTTTTTGTGCTTTCGCTCTCCAGAGATTATATTATCTTATACTATATATCCAGAGATATTTATACACTATTTACCTACAGGTTAAGGTAAATTCTTAAATAAATACTAGTGTTTTTGAGTGTTAGGTATACTGCTTAAGTTTTAGGCTAGTATAGTTTTCAACTTGTTAATAAAGGCTTCAGCCATCTGTAGTATTAAGAATAGTGAACTCATTAAATGAAATACAAAGTGTAGTCTTAGTACAGTAAAGTGTGGTGAATTGTAGAATAATATACCCTATATTGCAAAAAAAAAAAAAAAAAAAAACTACAGCACAGGGTAATTTGTTTATATTTCACTTGTTGTGTTACCATAGCAACTATAGTATTACCACAACAGATTAATTGAAGTAATTTACTATAGTAATGTTCAAAACACTGTACATACCAATAGATGTGTTCAGGGGCCCTGTGGAACAGCTTTTCCTCAAAATAAAGAGGACGACAGAGAAAATGTTCTCCACAATCTCATCAACAATGTGGAAGACCACATTTTATTTATTTAAAGAGTAAATAGTACAGTAGGCTATAATACCATATCAAGTTTTCCCCTATTTTCTATTAGTAACATTTCTGCTTGCGTTAGTTATATTTTTGTTTAAATGTTTTTATTTGATTAGTATGGTGCACCTTTTGGCTGTTTAATAAATGTTTTTTTAAAATAAAATGTATTCTTTACACTCAACGTCTATTCTCTGTATCTTAAGTGCTGGAAATATCTCATCATATAACACACAGCCAAAAATGTTTTGGTTTATTAGATAAAACATTTATATGTAAGTCTATTTTCAGAATCAGTTTTATTGCCAAATGTGCTTCACACAAGGAATTGCTTTGGCTACAGAAGCTTCCAGTGTACATAAAGTGACAAGTGACAACACAGAATAAATATAAAAAAAGACGATAGACATTAAACAGAGATGCAGTCAGACCTACAAGATCTGGATGTTGAAATGTACGTACAGATTGTTATATATATACAGGTTATAAGGTGCTGTGTACAAATGCGTAAGGAGAAGTATTACATTGTATATTGTTATAAGGTGCTGTGTACAAGTGCGTAAGGAGAAAGTACTGCACAATTATTGCACAATAGGAGTATTTTAGTATTTTGGTTATTAATAATAGTGGACCAATATAAATCATATCAAAAAGCACGAAAGGAAGAAGGAACACAAGACAAACATTGTGAGTCTGCATATAATCTCACTGAGCGAACAGTGTACTGAGAGCACGCAAGAAAATGTGTGCGTGAGCAGTGCATATTTGAGAGAGCGTGAGGAAATTTGCGCACAAGCAGCGTATATTTGAGAGCTCACAAGCAGTTTTGTCCACAAACAGAGGAAATTGGTGCACAAGCATTATATTGAGAAAGCTACTGTATGTTCATCACTCTCACTTTGCGCATGACAGTTTTGTGTTGTGAGCCACTTAAATTTAAAGTGAATAAAATAATGGCAACAATAAGAAATAAAATCTGCATCTTGTCATGGCATTGGAGTTTACATATAGGCCTGTAGTGTCTAATATAATTATAGTCAAGCTACTCAGAGATATTGCCAGATAATCACTTAACCTCTACCATACTTAAGTAACAGACTTAGATCATTTGTGATTCTGGCTTTCATGCTTTCTTGCATTGTCTTGAGCCTTCACATTGCCAACTATATACTATATTGTTAGTAGCCTGGAATAGTCACAGTCATTCTGCTACATCATATCGCTTTCTACTGGATGTAAAATGCTCTGCAGTACATTTGGTCATTTTACAATGTTAAGTTCTAATTCTGCAGTTATTTTGGTGAAAGTAACTAAAAAAGTAATATGTAGTCATGTAACATATTACAATTTTGAGACAGTAATATTGTAAGGTAAGGGATTACATTTAAATAACAGTAACAAGTAATCTGTAATGTATTACAGCTTTGAAGTAACTTGCACAACACTGTTGGTCATTGTCGGTGTTGTTGATATTCAGCTCTTGGGTTCTTTTGGATGTTGACATGCCTTTAGCAAGGTTTTATAGGTGGTTTCGTGCATGTTGCTGGTCTCCTGGTTGTTGGCACATTAGCAGTTGTTAGTGTTGGCTGTCAATTGGCTTAGGGTAGATTAGGGTGCCTCACAATTTGCAGCTTGACATGCTGTGAGGGCTTGTGTGCATCAATAATGCTGAGAGCTACGCCACTTGTACTTCAGCTACCTGTAGGGTCACCCATAGTGGACAGGACTCAGCTGAGATGCCTGACCAAGACAAACCACTTCAGTCTGGACAGCAGAAGATTAGCCTGATGCTTCAGACAGAAGACGTCACCTGAATGACCGAAATAAACTTCAGAACTGTTTATGTGGAGTTACAAATGGTCCAATGCACACTACTGTGAGCTCTTCTCTGGCATACAAAAAAGAATAATTCTTGCAGACATTAAGAATGAAACATACATTGGTAAAATATGTATTACTTACCTTCAAGAATATTTGTAATTTTTTGAAAAAGCATAAAACTTTTCAGTGTCTTGAAATGGGCGAGTTTCACTACACACGTATGAAATTAATTGATTATTTTATCAAACGTAATACTTATGGCCCTGGGAAAAAAATAAAAATAAGTGACTGCTTAAAAGTTATTATTGGTTATCTTGAATTGAATTAATGCAAATTACTGAGAAAATTCCTTGTTTAATTTCATACTAATGACTCTGAAATTACCACAAAAGAAGATTTTGATTCATTGAAATAATATGATTAGTCAATTATGATTACTGAAAATGTGAAAAAAAAAGAAACATTACCAAAATCTACAATTCAAAGAAATTCATAGGTTTGAATGGCACAAAAGTGTGTAAATGATGACAAAATGGTGTGTGTGTGTGAATTATCCCTTTATTTCAAAGAATGAACTTTATTGCACTTACTTTGCATTTTAATGTGAAATATATATATATATATATATATATATATACACACACACACATATATATATATATATATATACACACATATATATACACACACACATATATATATATATATATATATATATACACACATATAT
>CAIGQQ010032764.1:2642547-2682073 GCA_903798035.1 Danio albolineatus | reverse complement strand
TATATATATATATATATATATATATATATATATATATATATATATCAAAAATACATTTAAAGGGGTGGTCCACTGTGTATTTTTTTTAAGGCTTGGTTGTGTATATAAGATGCAAAGCAATGTGTGCTCATGCTTCATTTGTAGAAAAAATCACACTATTTTTTCATAAGCTTACTTTTTAATATATACGCTACTCAGCTAACATGAAAATGACGATCATATTTTCAAGTTGACAGGCCCACACTCAAGAGACTCTGATTGGTCAGCTAACATAATGTGCTGTGATTCATGGACCAGCTCCACGTCACTATGTCACCCCTACAAGCACGCACTTTTGCGCTGTGTAAGCAGTAGCTTGAATCAGACAGAAAATTAAGAGCACACAGCTGAACCTCATGCCTGCTCTCCAAAATAAAATCTGACAAGTGTCTTTCACATAACTTCTGAATAAGCATGTGTAAGTCATATGAAACGTTCACATATCTTTTGCGAGCTTGCTATTTGAGATGTAGAATGCACGGAAAGTGGCTGCATAGAGAGACACTGCAGCGCTGCTGAAGACTGTGGGTGTTTACAGTGATCTGACTAACAAATATGAATTTGTAGCTAAATTGTTAGCGGTGCCAAACAGCATTTCCCGTTGTTTACATCCTTCTTTACATCCTCGCTACAACATACCGTTAAAACTAGAAACTGCATGTCAGTGATCAATTTTAACAAATACATTTTTTTTAATTGTCGGTTGGAAGAGTTTTTAGCCGAATTCAGCACTGAACTGGAAGAGATTCTGGAAGTTCTCCTTTGTCAAATGCTAGATCTATATATATATATATATATATAATTCTTTGGAACAATTAAAATTAAGTTGTAAGCACTTCTGTCTTTTTGTCGTGTCCTTTGGAAGCCCAAATACAAAAACAGAATGAGCTCTGTGGAAAAGCAGCATTTGGACGGCATTTTAGCTTTCTCTGCTACAACATTACAGTGCCTCTGTACACTCCCCATTGTTATGTGGGGTGTATGTGCATGGTGAATGCGGGTAATCTGAAGCGTTCGTGATCTCACTAGCCTGGATGTGTTTTTTTGTAGTCCCAAACTTCATTCACTGTAGGCTTTGCTAAGCTAACTCTGTAAAAGCCAATGTCTCCCTCTGCATTGAACTTTGAGCTTCTGACATTTAGAGACGTTGTTTACACAGCTACATTACACATCAACTAAAGTTTAAAATTTGATATCGTAGTGGACCACCCCTTAAACACAGTTTCACCTAGAGCTGCACGATTCTGGCTAAAATGAGAATCACAATGTTTTTGCTTAAAATCAAGATCACAATTTTTCATGATTCTGTAGGTGTAAAATAAGGATTAAAATGAGTAGGCTATTAATATTGTTATTTTTTTCACTGGTAAAATGAGGCATTTGTCATTATCATATTCCCTCTTGCTTTATTTTTAACATTATATAAGCTAGAGTAGTTATACTGACACTGTTAAACATTTATTTTCACGCACAACACTTTGTGTTCGCTATGAAAGTAAAGACATATCAAATGCTTGTTGTAATCATAACTCTAAAACTTGATATGATCATTTAAATGTGCGCACTTTCACTTTCACTGCCGAGTGCACTCATGGCTGCCGTCACTCTGAGGAAAAAAAAAACACACACACAAGAAAATCACACTTCCCACGGCTCCCAAACGATCGCTCTGTGCAACAAACTGAACGTTATTTACAACTTTTATTACCAGTTATTCACAGCCTATGCACAGCCTATGTTCACTTAAGTACACTTCATTGGCTTGCATGTGCGCGTCCAATCAGTAGTAAATCATGTGTGATTTAGCGGCCACGAATACATCGTTTTTGGGTGAATTATACCTTATAAATACAGTATGTGACACATTTAATGCCATTTGGAGGTGTCCGGTTGCTGTCCATGTTGCTGAGAAGACTTTACGCTTCTCTCCTGACCTTAAAAATATAATTGGCTGAATCGTAGAAAAGCTGAATTAATTCTCATGTAGGGTAGAATTGAGATCATGATCTTTTTCTGATTAATCGTGCTGCACTACTTTCACCCAACAAGTTTTGTACCTTACAATTTGCTGCTTTTTGCATTTTCCTGGCAAACATAAACAAGGATTTGGGTATTTTGAATAATAAAATAATGCATGTATTATTTAATGTTACATGATCATTTGAATTTTTTATTCAAGGTATTGTTTCCTTAACAAGCACTTGTTAAACTACCTCACAGGAATGCATGTTTACCTTGATTTTCACAAGCCTGCGTAAAGCTCTAAAGGCCAAAAGGGTTGTGAAGTTTAATTTAGTGAAATCATAGCACCCACTTAAAATGAAAAGAAATATAACACACTTTAACTGTGCATATAAATATCTATTTGTTAACTGTCTATATAAACATGCACTTCATAACAGCTAATCTCAATGTTACAGGATTGATAGCGAGTTTTCAAAATCCGGATAATCAATCCCGTTCTAAATGACAGTGAAAATTTGAATTGGTAATATCAACCATCAGAAAACTACCATGATTTTACTTGAAATCAGTAATTGTGACAACACTATGCATGACTCCATACTAGAGCCATTTTAAAGCATGAAATATAATGAGTGGCAGCTATGCTATTTTTTCTCAACTTGCTTTCTATCTTGACACCCAATCCTGAAATAACCAGAGATAATGCTTTAGCTCCAGTTTAACTTGACCAGCCTCTCGCAGATTTCAGATACCTGTGACATGACAAAGACCTTATATAAAGCCAACTCTAAATCAGCTAATAAAATGTAACAGTTTCTCTAATTACAAAATGTAATTATTACCTGCATGATTGTATCATCCCAGAACTGCACATATTTGCAACATAGACATTATCTATATTACGTCTGATAATCAGTTTAAAGGAACACTGCTTTTTTGGAAATAGGCTAATTTTACAACTCCCCTAGAGTTAAACAGTTTTGCCGTTTTAGGGTTCAGTCGTACATTGTGTTTCAACAGTTTTCTTTTTTAAAGCTGGACTCGTAGTAACATCTTGTATATATAACATCGTGAATTGTATACCCAATTCACCTGTACCGCATGTCTTTGGACTGTGGGGGAAACCGGAGCACCCGGAGGAAACCCACGCAACCACGGGGAGAACATGCAAACTCCACACAGAAATGCCAACTGGCCCAGCCGGGGATCGAACCAGCGACCTTCTTGCTGTGAGGCAAATGTGCTAACCACTCAGCCACCGTGGCGCCCGCTAGGAACTCTTATTCTGGTATAATAATAAAGGAACTTTGCTGCCATACAATGGTTGCAGCAAGTCCAATGATATTACACAGCACCTGAAAATCATCCCCACCTAGGTACCTAGTTAACTGCACTGCATATTATCATTATCACCATAGTACGTTCCTTGATCATTATGCTGAAATGAAAGTATACTTCCTAGCCATATCAGCCTAGAAAATAGCAACCTTTCATTTCCCATTGGGCTCAGTACATGCTGTAACTACAGAAGAGTCAAGCTTTAAATAAGAAAATTATCTGAACTAATTTTTAAATTGAGCGAGATGCTAATGGTCTAATTTGATTCAATGATTTATGCTAAGCTAATCTAAAAGTGCTCCCGCCAGACTCGAAGTTCTGCTTCGAATGGCTTCAAAAATGACAAAACTCAACTATTTAACACTAAGGGAGGTTTAAAATGAGCCTATTTGCAAAAAACAGTTTTTTTAAAGAACAAAAATATTCTTTTAATTTACTATAATAAATCTAATCATGCTTGCTTTCTGTAAAGTTGCTTAGAAATAATATGCATCATGAAAAGAGCAATACAGATAAATTTGAATTGAATCTAGGGTTCATGCAGAAAAAATGAAAACATCTGCCTCACTGGTTTTCAAAAAGCCCTAAACCAATATCCCTTTTGACAAGCCTGTTAGCAGACTGCAGTCAGCGCTGCACTACTTTATACACTGACCCAGTTAGTGAAACGGCTGGCTATGCTTCAGTGTGCCGTCAACCGGTCTTGAAAACGAGATTTTATGCTAATTTATTATAAGGCTCTCTAGAATACTCGATTCTGATTGGTCAGTCACAGAATACTGAGGTCAAATGTTTATATTTGAGCGTTGTCCCTGGCAACCGTTTTCACTGTGCTAGTTTCAGGTCTCCTGTAGCATTATGCTGTCATGCATAATAAAAATTATTTCCACCTTCATTAATATTTTAAGTCCATTTAATTTGGGAGAGACTGTGCAGCGGGAAGGTCATTCTTGCAAAATATAGCTCTTTATGATAGGGCCAGGTATGGTTTAATTATTATTTGCATTTATCTATTATAAGTACAAGTGAATTTCAGCATCACGGCACTATAAAAGTACAGTGCAAATTCCGCAGAACATAAATAAATGTCTGCAACAGTGATGCTTTAGCATTATTTATATACAATTGTAATTGGGATTAATAAAAATTACTGTATATATATATATATATATATATATATATATATATATATATTCAGTTTTAATTTTATCTATTTAATGTGAGTTTTGTTCATTGTATACTTATTGTTTTCAATTCACACTTTATCTTTAATATTTAAACATTTATGATATTACATTTTCATGTTTCACCTTATTTTTCTATGAACAAAAATTATGACAAAAATATTGCTACAGTGAAAGAGTGCAATCCTATTTAAAGATAAAAACAGCTGATGAGATGGCCTCCACTGTCCAGACCATAATTTTTTTTACAGGTATGTGATCTCCAGGACAAAAGTTATACAACAGCCTAAATCTAAAAAACTACTCTTGGAAGTGCTGAAAGCCGAATGTAACATAGTACATTATTTCAGAAAACTTCAGAATACAGGCCTTTGCTTTGGCTTTTTTATATACTGTGCAATAGTGAAGTATGCACTGCGCTCATGCATTGGTAGATTTTAGTACGTTAATCTTAAAAACAGAATAATCCAAAAGGTCATGATTCACATTCATTGAGTAACTGCATTATATTTTTGTCACATTCCTCAGGAAAATAACCACAAGCGTTTCGGCTCAACGCCTTCCTCAGTGTGTGAACTGATGATGACACAATGAGGAAAGCATTGAGTCAAACGAGTTGAGCCCAATTTCTCAATGAGTGTGGATCATGACCTTCTGAGTTATTCCAAAGTGTGTACATATGTTACATATAAAATTTAATTGCATTTTGCATATATCCACACAGTACTGTACAAATGCCATAGCCCAATATCAGCTCTTGGAGCCTAAGAAATTTGCATATTACTCCATAAATCATTTACATTTAACTAACAGTAGCAACATTGGCTTAAGATTAAATATCCAATATTGACTCAGGCAATAAATAATAAACAAATATAAAATAATAATAATAATAATAATTATCTTGTCTCTTTTAAATGAATGTTTTCAGTAGTCAGTACCAAAACCAAATATGGAGCTAATCTAACAAAATAACTTACAATAGCAGTCCAAAAAATAGTAGACCAAATTTGTTAATATGTTAGGGAAAAATATAAAATAAGAATTAAAAAAAAATAATAATAAACAGTTAAAATTGTGTGGTTTTTTTTTTGCAATATTTCATATGAATTTAGTTGTATTATCTTTCTATTTCCAAATATGTCTGTTGACTAAAATATTATTCCTTAAATAAATCTGTTTGTTCAAATGCACCCATATACTGTGTGTTTATAGAGTACAATACTTACAATGAGTTCTACTAGTGTATTTCAAAGCTAAATTGCAAAGCAGATTTCAGTAATAATGTTACACATAGTATTCATAAATTAGCTTGTAACAACATTATTTCTGTTGCCTTAACCCCTACTGATTTCAAAACCAACAATCCATCCAACCATAACCACCAAAATCGAATGTGGGTTTTAATCACATAATGAGACCAATTATTTCTTTGTACGCATTTTAGAATAAGCTAATCACTACACCTGATCAAACAACATCACTCACTTTTGAACGAATAATAAGCAATCAATTTGAATCACATGGCCAACGTTACCAATTACACACACACACACACACCACATGAAAAGACTCTTACCTTTCCTATGCTTCTCTCTACTTTGCGGAAGCACTTGTTGAGGGATAGGTTGTGGCGCACGGAGTTCTTCCAGCCAGTAGGGGCACTGGAGAAATATGGAAAATGCTTGAGGATCCAGCCATAGATGTCCTTGACTGGGAGAGATTTGCTAGCTGACTGCTCTATGGCCATGTATATCAATAAGGAGAAGGAGAAGGGAGGCTTGGACTTGTAAGGATCTCTTTCGCTTCCTGTCGAAACAGAGGAGGCGGATGAATTGGTGTTGCTATGTGGTGACCCGATGCCACCCTCAATGTCAAACAGTGGGCTGTTGATGGGTTGCGCCTCAGGTCCTCCAAGACTGAAGTTCTGTAGCAAGTTTTCATGAAGCCAGTTTAGGTTTGTGAGCTCGTCATCTTCAGACTCGCCTGCCACAACACTCACAGATCGACCGATCTGGTCCAGACTAGTGGCCATTGGACTGGAAGCACTCTCTGCTTCAGGGAGAGTCCCAGCTCCACACGCTCCCTGCGCTCCAGGAGATTCGGCTTTCTTATCTGGAGACATGCCGATTATCGGACCCATCAAACCAGGAGGGTCTGCGGAAGAAAAGAGGATTATAGTGGAAATTAAATGTTGGCGTGTGAGTTCACAAAAAACGAAAAGACAAATTCAATTAAAGCCCTGGTCAGACCACACAATTCTTTAACGGTTTCCTTGGCGTAGAGTGTCGTGGGGAGTCATAAACAACAAATGATACCATGTCTGTGTCGCCTCACGACACCTTCGCAGAAAGTCTAGTATGTTTAATTTTTTCTCATTCTTCACGATGAGTTTTGTCACATGGGTGACACTGAGCAAAAGGAGCACATCATTTCTCAGTTATATCTGTGGGTGCTGCCTTAATCCGGGGGTCAGATAATCAAAAATTAGGCTGCATATTCACGTATGGGTGGGTCTGGGGTAGATAAGATCAATCATTGGTTATGCAAACTTTAACAACTTTCTCTAATTATTTAAGTGTTTTAAGCAATTTTATTTGACAGACTGGGACAAATATGCAGACATCTTCATTCTCACAATGTGTTTCTGAGTCCTCTCAACCTTCCGACCAAGTTTTTTCTTCCGGGGTAATGTTCAGTGCTGTAAATACATTGTAAAAGCCTGCTTTACTTTATCAAATTACTTGATTAAACTAATTTAATTGAAACTGACTGGATGATTTTTGTGATTAAAAATGAAAACTGTTTAATATTAGGTTATCTGAAATGTTTTGGCGCTGAAGTATATAGCAGGCTGATTTTAAAGCAGTACATTTAAAAGAAAATATCTTAATATTAAAAAGGAAATATACATTTCATCCTATTAATGTCTTAATAAATGCCATTAAAAAATGTAACTAAGTTGTCCAAGTGCTTATTGAGATTGACATGAGATAAAATAACAAAACATTTAAACTAATAAGAAAAGATACATTGTTATAGCAACACATGTGACTGCTTTGGGAAATAACGCTCATCATAGACATCACGGGATGACTGATCGTGAAGGAACATGTAGTCTGGCACATTTATTACCCACAACAAGTCAAGATTTTAGCGACATAGCGACTTTCGCAACAGACAATAAAAATCATGTGATCTGACCGGGGCTTAAGACTTTTAATTTAGGATTTATGTTGCATTATGAATTAAACCAAATTTTAGATTTTACTTTTATTTGGCAATGTGTATACATTGTTTACAACAACGTGTAGGTATACTTTTTAAATTTGTATTTAATATATTTTTCCACATTTCACAACTGTTGGTTTATTATATCAGTCTTTAAATGCTATAGTTGATACTGCCATTATTTAAAATTGATCAAATACTGTTCTAATCACTAATTAAATATTAGCAGTCAATGGCTCAATGCATCTGTGAAAACATCAATTAAATGAATTACACTATATGTGCAAATTAAACGAAACAAAGTATTATAAAGGCAGGCTTGCACTTGCATGTAAGGGCGTACTCACACTATGCTATCCGAACCGTACCCAGGCCCGTTTTGGGCCGAAACATGATTGTGCCCCCTCCTCTCTCTCCCCAGACGGCCCGCACTTACACTGCGTTTTAAGCATCCGTACCCAAGCCCGCTTACTTCATAATAGTGCGACGTGCTAAAGATAAACAGGAAGAGCTACGCTGAGCACGCTGAGCACAATGGAGTCCCCAGCTTTGTTAAGTTTGTTGGTGATTTTTTTGAGTCATTTGCTCAGCAGTGGTGCACAACCCAGTCACAGCATAATGTTGAACAGGTCTATCGCCTTTGTGGCTCGGAAATTTTCACAAAATCGTGCTGCTCGTGCGTCGCAGCAAGTGACGTTGCGTCCTCAGGTGCGCTTGGAACTCACACTATAGCATACCGCGCATGAGCCCAGGTGAACCGGGCTCAAGCACACCTCTTCCAACCAGGCCAGGGCCGGCCAAATGAACCGTGCCTGAGCCCGATTCAGAGCGCTCAAACTTCTCAAACGATCCGGGAAACAGGCCTGAGCACGGTTCGGATAGCATATTGTGAGTACGGCCTTAGAGTATCTGCCAGAATCAGAAATTAATGGGGGCTTGTAATGGAAAGCAACCAAAATAAACAAAAATCTTCAACAAATTCAAGATAAGAGTGCCAAAAAACCTGCACACCTAAACTGAACTATTAGAGCTCTCATAAATAAAGTGAACATTGATAAAGAATGTCCGTTCGTAGTTTTTGTACACATAGATCTTGCAAAGCTGAGCATTATAACCAAATCACACATATGCTAAACAACTGATAAATTAAATTGAGATAGTTTAATCCTTTTTTTAATTCAAAATGCACTGTCAATTTAAAAAATAACCTAAAAACATTAGCACTACAGCTGGATCATTTCAGTTACCTGCACCGTTGATATATTTATCAGCTCACGTCACAGAAATATGCTGACAAAGTCTAAATGCTTAATTGGAGAAGCCTTAACCTTGTTTGGTTAAGGATTTTAACCCTTAAAAATGGAAAATGTATGCAATTTTTGATTGTTTTGGCCAAATCTTTATTTATTTTTTTGGGTGCATCATTAATGTGTGCATTTTTGCCAGATGTTTCCAGAGTATAACCTCTGTCAGTAGGGAAAAAAAGAATCACTGCTAAATATACTAGCACACAACTAACACTTTTTATAACGTTTTTCAGTTCAATTGTAATATTTATTATTTTAAAAATGGTCAAAGAACTAAATGTCTCTATGTTTCCAGCTTCTTTTAATACACTGTCATCTCTATGCCTGCGCCATTTCTCTTGAAGGAATTAAGAGGCCCTTCAGGACAGAGTTAAGGGCCTCTTAGGTGTCTACTCGAGTGCCCGCGAGAACCATGACCCTCATCTTCAAGACAAAACCGCACAAGAACAACTAGACTGGGTACTCTAGGGTTCTCAGACAATCACTGAAGACTGTTATCAGCTCATGTAATAAATCAAACAAGGATGGAGAGGATAAGCGATATCCAGTTCCAACCTGAAGCCTAAAAAGACACACAGAGGAGGGAAAAAACTCCAATCAAAAAGCTTCCTGCCACTGGCTTTAATGGACAGCCATGGAAAGCGCACAGAATATTTATAAATAAATCATCAGCTCAAGTAAAAGAGGGTTGAGTGCTTAGGAGAGCGAATGTTTCTCTGCCCACTATTATACCCAGTGCCATGGAAACCATACAGCACATCAATAAATAAATAATCACATAAAGTGCTGCTCTGAATCATTCCCTCTCCCACTCTGGAGAATAGAGTGGAGGGCACAGGGAGGGGGATCCACTTCCTTATTCAGACAGTTCAAAACATCTCAGACACAAATAAACATCTTCCTCTGCACTTGAGAACTCTAATAAAAGATGCTGACAAAAAAAAAAAAAACTCGGGATCATTTTAGGAATCATTCACACCAAAATTAGTCATCATTAATAACCTTCCGTGTCATCCAAATCAGTTTGACTGTCTTTTAATCAGTGAAATAAGGAGGTGATACTTTGAAAAAACGGTTCTGCTGGTTTATTTTAGCACTCAGTGAAACTTTATTTGAATCAGTTGCTCTCTAATTACATAAATGGGGGTATGGAGCTTTTGTAGAACTTATGATTGCTGCTGATCCATATAAAAAAATAAATTCCAAAGTCAATTACTTGTTTGATTGCAGATTGAAAATTAAGTCACTTCATTGAAAATAAATCAAGGCATACATTGTTTTGATGGATAAGAGAGTAAAGTAATTGGCAATTACATTTTTGGGTGAACTCCATTTTCCTTAATTTAATTAATCTGTAATTACCCTGTAAAAAATGGTTGTGACTTTAATGGTAAAAACAAATGCTACAGTAAAAATCTGTTATCAGTAAGTTTCCTTAAGATATGGTGAAAAACCATAAATGTTTTTGCCAATATTCCCTGAATGAAACTTTATTATTATTATCATGATTATTATTATTATTATTATTATTATTTGACATTATTATAGGTTTTTTTCCTCGCAAATTACATAGTTTTGATACGTCTAATAATGATAAATAACTTTTCTTGCATTACTTTTTATGTGTAATTTTATGTGTTACCTTGATGGTGTTTAGTAATTGTGAGAATGACAACGATAGATTTTGCTTCTATATCTGCTTGTGGAAAAAGTTGTTTCTAATGAAAATTGGTTCATCATAAGACAACCTCATTCACACATAACGATTATTACTATAAAACTTAGAGTGTGTGAGGTATTATGTTTGATAATATCTTTGTTGTTTTAATAATATTCCGAATCATGATATTGAGATATCAACCAAATCCGTAACCTGAAAAAAAAAAATATTACATTCACAAATTTACTGTGTGGGCACAGTGGGTAGCACAACCGCCTTATAGCAAGAATGTCGCTAGTTGGAGCCTCAGCTGGGTCAGTTGGCATTTCTGTGTAGAGTTTGCATGTTCCCCAAGTGTTTGCGTGCAGGGTTCCCCCCACAAGTCCAAAGACATGAGCTATAGATGAATTGGTTGAGCTAAATTGGCCGTAGTGTATGTCTGCGTTTATGTGTATGTGTATGAAAGAGTGTTTATGGGTATTTACCAGTGTTGGGTGGCAACTGGAAGGGTATCCGCTTTGTAAAAATGTATACTAGATAAGCTGTCAGTTAATTCTGCAATGGCAACCCTTGATCAATAAAAGGACTAAGCTGAAAAGAAAATGAATGAATGAATTCACTGTGTGCTGTGTATATAATACTGCATTTGTACACAGTATTGTGTAATGCAATTTACGTAATAACGTTACTTTAATTAACGAAAAAAGTAATGCATTTTTTAATTATTTTAAGTAATAACATTTGAGTTATTTTTTTTAAATGTAATGCAAGTTACTTTTTAATTTTAATTTATTAGATTTAAAAACAAGTTACTGAATTCAAATTGGTCACATTGAACTCAATGAGAGAATGCATGCATTATTTTAAATGCATCGAAGAAAAGGAAAATGGGATTGTCTCAAAGAACAGTGATTTTACTTAGCCAATAAAGACAAAAAGTACAAAAGTGATAAATACATTGCTTTAAACTTTCATTAATCTGGATATATACGGCATGTGTAGATCTGTGATCAGAAAATTCTCCGAAACAACAACCTAAATTATACCTTTAAGTTTTTGTTTTTTTTGAAAGGTAAATCAAGGTGTAGGTTTTATAGTGTTGTTAACTGCAGAGCTCATCTATTAAAAAAAGAAGAAAAAAGAGAAGAAAACAGGTAAGGAAAAGTAAAGTAATGAAAGAATAATTCAGAAGTAACGTATAGCACATTACTTACCATGAAAAGTAACCAAGTAACACAACTAGTTACTTTTTTTAGTGAGTAACTCAATATTGTAATGCATTACTTTCAAAAGCAACTTTCCCTAACACTGTTCATACATGTGGTGCATCACAACAGATTACCATGTTTGAGAAAAGAAACACTGAGAAGATATTCAAACATCGGAACCTCACATTTCATTCAAGAGTAAATTCCTCGATGTGGATCGTGGTTTAAATAGGGCTGAGGCCATCCAGGGTTGAGCCCTGGAACATCCCATGCAGTCCAGTGCTTGATATAGACCCTTAACACCTGAAAACTAACTTGATTCAAATCAAATATTTTAAAAAAGTCTAGTGGACAGACGTCTTTATTTTTATACTTCACTGGAAAAGTTTTCTGAAATCAAACTTTAAATCTTACATGCAAAAAGTACTTCTGAAAAATATTTCTTTTTATTTCCTATTCCTTTCTATTTCTACAGAAATACATTACAATACTTTTTTGTTTCTATAGCTATTTAAGACATGAATAGAAAACAAAACCACATATTTTTTTTCTAATATCAATAAGTCCTGAAATTAAACATCCATTGGCTGCTTTGTTTTGCAATAGCATCATCACTGGATGTCTTTCTTCGTGGAAACTCAAGGGCAGGTACAACAGCAACATGTCCTTCATAGCACATTTAGTGGTGTCTGCTTCCCATTCCTCATCACTACTGAGACCTGTCCCTGCACTCACAACAGCTCTTATTAGAAAGACAAATCCAACTCTCTCCATCAAGCTCATCAGCCCACCACGGAACCATCCGTCCACACAGACAGACAATGCTAATGGTGACACTCTTAACAAACAGACATACGCCAACTGCATTGCCTATAACTGCCACTGCATATAAACCTTTGCCAATAGGAGGGGCTGCTTAAAAAATAAAGAAAGTTATCCTCTTTATTTCAAGGCTTGAACACTATGGAATTCTTTTAATTTAATGCTTATGATAGATGTACTACGTAAAGCCAAAATAAAAATGAATGAAAAACTACATCATGAACATTAGGACATTTTTGCATGTAACGGATTATCTAAAGACTAAAAAAGACTTGGTTGGGATTAGGCTTGTGACAATAATCAATATGTCGTCTTATTGCACAACTAATTCTAACCACATTTTAGCTGATTGTGCAGCCTCTCTATCTCTATTGGAGGTGCATGTGTCAGTATGGTTTAAAATAAATACACTATAATATTAACTACTTTCATGTAGGTGCCGAACAACTGAAAATAGATGTGTTACCTGGTTCTAGTTCTTTTTTACCTTGGACATTTGTGTTAACATTTATAATTAATATTAATTATTTGTTTAGGAAATCCATTTTCACATTCTGGTTCCACTGCCTGATTATGAAATTATTAAAATGACTTTAATTAAATGAAATATTCTTAAGAATAAAGCATTATGTGTTTTTTTGGAAGAGTGTACTTGCATATCGTACCACAAAAAAAATTGATATCATGACAGGCGTAGTTGAAACATTCTTATATATTTTTAAAAAATTAATTATTTTTTTTTAAGTATTCTTTTTTTTAAACAATATTGTTATAGTCTTCTTATAAACTACAAAAATGCTATTTTATGTCTCTTTACAAAGAGGCACCACTAACTACAAGTCAGACATGCAAAAGTTGTTTTTGTTTATCTGTGTGAATGGGAACCATTTTTACAAAGTTGTCGTCTGTATGCAAATGTTTTCAAAAACACAAGGGGAAAAACATTAAAGGTTTTAATACACTGTTGTGTAAATGCACCCGAAAAATGAATTTATTAAAATTTCCTGCTTGACAGTGAACATTTCATTTTTAAGAAAGATATCATTATTTATTTTGCAACAGAATGAGCTTACTAAACAAAACGCTGTGTACTGGGCTAAACATGGCTGTTGAAAGTGTATACAACAAAACTGTGTGTAGGTATAGTGTGTATACGGTCATATTATTACCTGTAAAATTACCTGACGTTAAAATAAGATCAAAAGTGTATTTTAACTTGCATTCTGACACATTTGCTGCAAGTAGACATGCAAAAATGATCTTACATCTTGTAAAAAGAGTACAACAGGAGCTTTTTAGAATGAAATTGCTGTTCATTCAGACTGGAGTTCAGCAAACGATATACAGAAGAGCAGCCGGTGAGTGGGACAGCCACACCTCTAAGTTTGTATTTTAAAAAGTTTGCAAACAGATCACCAGCATTTCCAAACTAAAACCTTTCTTCTTTAGTGTAGATCAGAGGTCACCAAACTTGTTCCTGGAGGTCCGGTGTCCTGCAGATTTTAGCTCCAACCCTAATCAAACACACCTGAACAAGCTAATCAAGCTCTCACAAGGTATACTTGAAACATCCAGACAGGTGTTTTGAGACTAGTTGGAGCTAAACCCTGCAGGGACACCGGACCTCCAGGACCGAGATTGGTGATCCCTGGCGTAGATCAATGATGCTGAAATAGTGCGGATGCCAGACGCAACAAAAAGTATGTGTTTTAATACAAAAGTTAATTAGTGTAGCTTTTGACAGCAACTTCAGCAAACTGATTATATTTTCCTCGCAAAATGAGAATCAAATGATCTAACGGATGTTATAAAGAAAAACCTGCTTTTCCTTTTAATTTCCACCATTCACTAGCTAATTTCCATCAAAGTTTGAAGGAGGATTTATTCAGTATTGAACCGCTGATGTTTGCAAAACAGAGTACTGGGAAGAGAGTGTGCATCTGTAATAAAACAGTTGGAGATGGAGATCAAGGGGTCTTTTACGTGTTTAAGCATGCTTAAACAGCCGTTTGAATTGGAGGTCTCTGTTGAAAACCAAGCAGAAAGCTTTTCTGTCCTGATTCCTGTAGTGGATGCTGTTGGTCTATCAAGTATCATTTCTGACTCGAGGGCTCCCAGCGCATCTCCGTCACTCTATGAGAGCTGATCTAAAAGCCCAGCAGGAAGGTCACCTAACCCTATTATAAAACTGCTGGAGATTAACTACTTTTTTATTTTTCTCTGTTTAATCCAGAATGCAGGTATCCTACTTGATGTCAATGAGACATCTGACAAAGACTAACAGACTTCCTTTCAGTAAAGCTCTAAGATACTTCAGAATAAAACCAAACAGTACAAAGAGCCTGTTGTTGTTAGTAAGTTTGGAGCTAGTTTTCTCCACCATTCTGAATCACGTTTCAAAGCTAAAGCTTCTTAAATACATTCATATGCTGCAAAAGTTCTGGAAGCCTGCAAGCCATAATCCAAAGTAGTAAAGACATCCACATGAACAATTCCAGAGTTTGTTTAGATCAACTTCCATTTAAAAGATTAAACATTTCAACAGTAAAAAAAATACATACAAATTCCTAAATATAAAAAAAACTCATTCTTATTGGTTTCCATATTAGACTTTACATCTTATAACCCTAACCCACGCACAAAAAGTATATCTGTAATTGGATGCAGGAGTTTAATAACAAATTGCACAAAATGTTGTAGTTAAACAACACCAATCTGTGCACCAATTACCAAAAGCAATTCCTTATCCTTATGGTCTGCTTCAAACATATCACAAGAGAAATATGAATTGAAATGTGCAAATGAATCTGTGAATACACCAATTAAAAAAGTTTTTTTTTTACACTCCCTCTGCATTGCATGAAAGCGTCGCGGTTTAAAGTGATAAATTAAGATCCCATTACAAGCACTTGTGATAATTTTGTTCCCATTTTAAGTACTTGTTGATTGGAGGGTGTTTTCGCACATATATTTGATCAAAAATACTGCAAAGATCATAGCATAAAAAATAAAATACCTCATTTGTATTGTAATTTACCCTGCTGAGAATTGTTACATCCCATCAACTTTTATAAAAAGCTTCAAGGTGTTATATGATGTTGCTAAAAAAACGTTGTTTTGAGTGTTTGGTGCGATCAAAGACAATAGAATACACAAGACATGTCATTCAGATTTTAGAATGGGGAAAAGTGTAACGAATGAAGCCTAGACAACTAGTACAGTGGCCAATTATAGATCACGAATGATGTTTCTCCAGAGGAGAAGCTCGGATTAGACATGTGCTTTTACAACACTGGAATCTCAGCAAATACTTGCTTCACTGACATAAGAAATGTATCTAAATAAAGCTTGAAATCTGTATTTTTGAATAAAAAAAAAACTTTCTGTTTCGTATTCTGTATGAAATGAACGCGAGATACAGTCGTCCTATCAATGCACATCACATGACAGCAACTACTCAAATGCCCAAAAACTTGTAAAAGAAGCGGCCGCTGCCATTTCTGGAAGAGATTCACTTTTAAGAACAAGTTGTGAACTACTTCTGAAGACCAGCACGATCTGACGAAGCATTAACCAGAAGATGATAATGTGACCATAAATGAGGTTGGTGTCGTGATCTCGTTCTTTTCGAGTGCGTATGTGCTAGGGCAGGGCAATTTGGCCTAAAATCAAAATCTCGATTACTTTAATATTTTAACTCAAATATGATTAATGAATGACTATTTTATTTATTTATTTTTTGGCCTCATCGTTCACTGACAGGTTTCGTACAGCAAATATGCTCACATATTACAAGTGAAAGATGTTTGAAAGTAGGGTGCATTACTTGATTTTAAAATAATTGAATAATTGAAACACACTATCTACTTTCTATAATTATTTATTGAACATCAACGCTGAACAACTGAAATTAAAACACACATTGCCTAAAGCAAACAGTCAATTTTTTCTTATAATAAAGTGAGAATAAACAACTTGCACTTTGGGAAGAAACTAAGTTTTTTTTTTCATATTAAAAGTAGAAAATAAGCAGTATCTCTTCTAAATGTAGTGCAAAGTAAGGCTCAAGAATGGGTCCATCATCCTACTTGACTAGAGATCAGATATGGCTGCAAACTGGTAGAAGTATAAATCAGCCTTACCAGAGCGGGTCACATCGGAAGGAACAGTAATTGAAAAAAATCGTCTATTAATCAGCCAGCCCCTAGTATGCGCATTAGTTCAGGCCTAAAAAAAGGCCTTTTAAAAAAATTAATAAAATGTAAAAAATGCTGATTTTGTTTGATTCTTACATTTAGAAGCAAAACTTACGAGACAGCTCTTGTTTAATTTTATTGATGACTCCAAATGGTGATTGCAATGTAATCATAAGCTTGACAAACAGTTTTGAAGAATTTTGTTTCCCCATTCAGAATGTCCAAGCATACTGCCAAAGACGCATTTCAAAGATTGCCGCCAAGTGAAATGGCTTGCCTTACAGTGACTTTGGTGTAATGCAATGCGTTTACACAGTTTAAAGTTTGAAAAAAAAAAATAATAATTGCATTATTTTTGCTCAACTCCTTTTCACCTTATTGAAATCTGTTTACAAAAGTGATGTGTGTGCTGATTGGCTGTCCATTCAGTGTGTTGTGAATTGTATGAATACCTCAATGTGATGTAAATATTAAGTACTTTACTACCTAATCAATTGGAGCCTGAATTTGTGCAAAAAATGCACATTACAAAGATGATTGATCCACTTTGCCAATGCAACATAGGCATAACTAATCTGTAAGGTTTTATTTCACAAAGTTTTTTTATGACAAGAAAAAATACACAGTATCTTGATAACACTGAGGGGCAGCAACAACACTACAGTACGAATAAAAGTTGTGCCTTCATTCTTTGAGAATAATTTTGAACTGCATTTTGACGATCTTCTCATTGAGTGAAGTAGATTTGTGCTGTAGGGAGTGGTTGAACAAGGTATTTTTTACAAGGCATGTAAACTGTCAAACATGCTGGGTTCCACACAATTCCTACACGTTGTCCCAACACAAATCTATTATATTAACATAGTTTTTACAAATTTAAGTGGATTGAACATAAAACAATTAAGTGTCTAAAAAAAATTAAGAATTGTGTTGTTTCAACTCATTTTAAATAAGTAGTTTGAAAAAGCAGCAAAAGTCTTTTTTTCAGAGTATAAGTCTTAACTTCAAGCTTCAAACACAAAGGAAAACATAAAATCACATCATATGATATGACAAATTAAAAATATATATATTTTAACAAAATATTTTCAAATAGGCCAACAACTGAATAAAATATCAGCAGGGATTCCATTTCTTTCATTTTCATATGGTAGTATCATACAGTCATTCATATACAAGCCACCCTACAATCATCACAGCATGCTGTCTGGACTTCGTCCCATGCCATTGTCACACCCTACAGTCTCAATTAAACACACCCTGTTTATTCACACAGGAGTGACCAACACAATGGTGTCCATTGTGATCAGAATGACACAGCCTATGGTACTGGGGGGCAAGCTCTCCTCATCAAGGCACTGCCTGACATTAGCATCACTGTCAATGAACAGAGGGGCCCTAACTGCTGGCCGGCTGCTCCATGGACTTAAATCTTTCAGAAAAGAGGCCAGGGACACGAAACCAAAAGAAGAAGTGTGACAGACCAAGTCTAAGAACACAGGGTTGAGTTGGGGGTTGGGGTGGGCATGAGGTGCGACACGGTCCAGGCAAATGAAGGGGAAAAAAAGTGCACATTTGCAACTGAAATCCAGAGCAGTCGCCTATATTTGATTACCACGCCCCGGTGACACCATGTAGCCATGGCAACCACAGCGTTACAGCCTCCTGGGGATGAGAGTTGCGCCTCCTGGTCTAACGTCGAGGGCATGGAGGAACAAAAAGAGGCTAACAGCAGATGAGAAATATATGCAGCTGGAGGTATAATGAGAGGACTGAAAGAGAAGGGGCCAGCAAACAAAGACATTGTCGTTATAGGCCATACAAACGCTTGATCGAAAGTTTGATTTGTTGTTTTGTTGACTTCAGAAAAGCTGATCAGTTTTAAGAGTTTAATTAGGGGACTTCTTAAAAGTTCACAGTGTTATTGGATTAGAATGTTCATATTTAGTTTATTCTATAAATGGGATTTTGATGAACATTTCTTCAAAACTTGAAAAATAGTCATTTAAAGCCTTTTTTCAACAAATATTTTCATCAGGGTTATTCCACCAAATGTTAATTTCTTAATTCTTAAACTTCTTAAAATTTCTTAAAACAATAATAATGTGCTGTGTAAAAATTAATAAAAGAAGATTTGAAACATTTTCCATACTTTAAAAGATCTGGTGAATCCAGTGAAAGATTTCAATAGCGGTATGAAGCATATAATAGTGTTTGGAGGAAAACAACTGCACGTTCATTTACATGTTTTGCCACTCAACCAGGAAGGATTTTCAAGCGTAAATTTGAGGTTTCATGAAGACACTCTTTTTGCAGCGAAATCAATGTACTCTGTGGTGGATATTTGTTTTTTCTTGTGTTTGAAGCCAGTTTTTGACTACTGATTAAACTGTTGTTGTCGCTTTAACTCTTTTTATCAAACACTCAAACTTTAGCTTGTGAAATAGGTTAAAAGCTTGATACCAGTTGTAAATAAATTAATTAATGAAAAAAACTAATTATTATGGATTAAAAACATAAGCACGTAAAATAATACAAGTGTCCTTCAGATTGAATTTCTAAAACGTCAAATTTAACTGTTTTTCCCTGAGCAAAAATATAGACTATATCATACATTTTTAGGATTTATTTACAAAAGTTTATATACAAGTTGTTTATATCCAATAAAAACAGGAACATCTGATTACATTAAAAAATAGTATTTTGCATGGGCAAAATACTAATTATTTGTCATTTTAAATCTCCAAATATTTGACACTCGTTAACTTTTTTATATCGTTATATGTGTAGTTTAATTTTAAATAACAATGAAATATTATTTCACCAACATTTTGACATTATTCAAGCAGACACTTCACTTGCATTTCTTACTTTTCAATTTTTTATTTTATTTTGTGAAATTGATTTAACTAAAATGTCTTCGACGAACACGCATGTAAAATGCTTTCAAATATTTAATTCATGTTTTTTCACACACTTAAAAAAAATAAATAAACAAATGAAAAATAAATTTAAAACTGCACGATGCACACATTTCTACATCCACCAAACCTGACTGAACCCTGCAACCAAAACACAGATTTAAACTTGTACACTCTGCTTTTCTTTGGCATTTGTGGGACAGCAAGTGCACAGAGCCAAGAGCCAGATCTTATCTATCATTGTGAGAGTCATAATGAGACTAATTAATTTCCCGTTTAATGCCAGGAGAGAAGCAATAAGCAAGGGATCATTTGCTGTGTCCTACAAAAGCCCTCCAGAGAAAACAGCACAGACACTATTGCCGCACACTACATTAGCAAAGGATTCGCTACTAATGAAGTCTCTTTAGGCAGTTGTGCCCTTTTGCATCCACCTAGCCATGCATCTGAGAGTCCTGCAGCTAATGTGGTCATCCTGCAAATAAAAGCAAACGCATGTCAACCCTGTTAACAACACAGTCAACCCTGTTCACTGCCTACGCAACATGACCTGAATGAGTCTACAGTCTAAAGTGCAAAGGCAGACAGCAGAACTAAATAATGTGCTCATGTGACATGCAGCTCGGAGTTGTGTACTCGTTCCCTGCTCTTCCACAAGCACAGCTATGCGTTCAACTCTGACCACGTGTCAATGTCACTCAGACGTTTATCTACCGCCGGAAATAATGAGTGCACGTCCGCGTCAGAACATCCCATTTCATCAACAAGTCACGAGTAAAGCGGCCAGTCCCTTTGCTTTCGATCTCAACCACTTATGTACAACAACAACACATAAGAGACAAACAAAACAAGAGAAAATAACAGCCCCCACCCTCACATCTCGTGTTACATAGTTGTCCTAGATTCTCACTACTCGACACAAGCCCAATACCTATATTAGTAACCTTCAACTGTAACCTTTAGCACTACTCTCGTTTTTGTCACGCGCGTTCGATTAACGTTCTATTCGAATGTTCGGCATTCGAACTTAAATAGGCACATTAGCGGCTAATGACGTGAGAAACGAAATTCTGTTCCAAATATTGCGTTACCACATATTGGTTGATAGCTTGTCGAGCGCTCTGAAACTTCCGCAGATAATGTCACAAGAATTACTGGCGAGTCTTCTATGTATGAACGAGGACCTTCAGTTAGCGTCCAAGCTAATGCGTGGCTTTAAAAGCAAGCAAGGGAAGAAACACGTCAGAAAGTGTCATGAGATACGTTTTAGTTCGGTGTATTTATTCATAAAAAAGTATCAAAATATGACTGGAATGTGGTCGGTTTAATATCTCGAGTCAGCTCGACGCCAAACGCACGCATTTCACTCAACTAAGTTAGCTAGCGAAGATCACATGGTGTAAATGTTTAGTAATCGATTCTTCACGTAAAGAACACGCGTGTATATTTCAACACACTCATTCGTTAAAATAATAACAGACATAAACATTAAATTTAGAAAGATCGATAGCTTGTTATTGGCTACAATTTGTTCACGAGCCACGTTTCGCAGTTAAAAGCGCGGCGAACACATTACGGCTTCCCTTCGGTGTTATATAAATCACAACGTAAAGCGTTTACTTACATTCGTGCATTCTACTGTGGCGCCCGACGACAAAAGCTGCCGTGCTTTTTCATGCAGTAGCCTTTCGCTCGCGCTGTGTCAAAAGATCAGCAGCTGCTTCCTCCATCCACGCAGCGCGGAGGAGATCACGCCGCACGGCAACGCTTCCGTACCCCCCCTGCCGTCGCCGGGGCAACAGCGCCGCTTCAGCCAATCAGACCCCCTCCTCTCCGATCTCCCCCTGACAACTGCCGCATCGCACTGGCACTTTTTTAGCAAACCTAAGCAGTCGCGTTCAGCATGCGCTCCGCGTCGCAGCACCCCATTCATTCATTCTTGAGAGATTTGTGGTGAAAACATCGGTTGTTGTTTTTTTAAGGAGAGTCATATTGACGTCATTTGTTCATTGAGAATTTGCTTCATTTTCGGAGGCTTTGGTGAGTTGGGTGTTTGACCGGTTTACGTTGGAAACGAGGTCAGATGTTGTGTCGTCATCAGCGGGGGAGTCCTGGAGCTTGAGAGCCAATCCCAGGCTGTATCGCGATGTGAAGTCTAGAGGTACTTAACTAAACTAACCAGGCGAACCTATATAAGAATTGGGTACTCCAAAGATGTTCACTGATAAGTCAGGAGTATGGCCGCAGTTTATACTGTTACTTTTGTTTTCAATAAAGGCATAGTTTACCTAGGGTTTAAAACGTACTCACTATTTACTCACATTTATGGTCTTCTTTCTTCTGTTTAACACAAAAGAAGATATTTTGAAGAAAGCTGTTACTATGAAAATGAATGGTTACAGGTTTTTAACATATATTAAAATATCTCCTTTTGTCTTTAACAAAAGACAGAAACTCATAAAGGTTTAAAATAAGTAAAGGGGTGAGTAAATGATGACAGGATTTGAATTGTTTTGAATGAATTGTCTTTTTAATTAAGTAACCAGACTGAATTTGTGTTGGACACATAAATACTGTATAACTGTTAATAAAAACAGTCAACAACAAATGCTAATAGTGTAAAAACTAGTAAATTAAATAGTGTACTTGTTAGTATACAAGGATAAAAACTATTAAATCTAATAATCTAACAATTAGAAAAGAAATCATAATAATTTTTTTAATTACAATTGAAAAATTAAATACATTTGAAACAAATAAGTTGTGTGTTGATTAATGTCTACACTGTAAAAAATCCTGGTTGCCTTACATTTTTAAGATGAATCAAATTAGCCTTATGAGTCAACTTATAACAACTTATATAATTAAGTTAGAACATAATTAATTTAGCTTAATAAGTTACAATGACCTAAAATCATATGCTGTCAGGACTGAATGGTCATACAACGAGTAGTAAAATGTAATAATAAAACGTTATAGTTGAAAATAAATACATAAATAATTGTGTAAATAAATAATTTGTTAAATAATAGTTTTATAACAGTTAACCCCACCAACCTGCCCTCTCCTTCCCCACCCCCCCCTCCACAAACACACACACACACACACACACACACACACACACACACACACACACACACACAAAAGTATGTTAAAATTAAATAAAAATTCAATTAATGAAAAACACCACACTTTCTTGAATAAAAACATTTAAACATACAAACAAACAATACACTGTTGATGCCTTTTATATTTTTGGATGGGTGTCCTTCCCTTATGATCAAATTTGTAAAGTCTAATAGATTGAAGACTAATTGCACAGAGTAATTATCAAAAGTCAAAATAGATTAAAACTAAAATGCAGGCTCGCGTTATCTAATTAAACAATCGTTCATTCATTTTCTTTTCGGCTTAATCCCTTTTTTAATCCGGGGTTGCCACAGCGGAATGAACCGCCAACTTATCCAGCATTTGTTTAATGCAGCGGAAGCCCTTCCAGCTGCAACCCATCTCTGGGAAACATCCATACACGCTCATTCACACTCATACACTACGGACAATTTAACCTACCCAATTCACCTGTACCACATGTCTTTGGACCTGTGGGGGAAACCGGAGCACCCGGAGGAAACCCACGCAACCACAGGGAGAACATGCAAACTCCACAGAGAAATGCCAACTGACCCAGCCGAGGCTCGAACCAGCGACCTTCTTGCTGTGAGGCGAACATGCTACTCACTACGCCACCGTGGCTCCCTAATTAAACAATCATAAAAGGTAAAAGTGTGTCAACTGCAGCCTCATTATAGTCGCTGTTAACGTAACTCTGTCTGTTGCTTTCCAATCACAGGATTGATTTATGGTGGGCCTGCAGAGGGGTCCGTTTACGTCTTCAGAGGACAACAAAGACGATGTTAAGAGGACATTCAGCATGCTACCTTAAGGTTTGTAACACAACATAAATCTCAGAGGTTAAAATTTGGTGCAATAGATTATAGGCCCTAGCTATAATATTTAGCTATAAAATATAACCTACACAATTTAGTTTAATGTTTATGTCCTTAATAATGAAAAATGACACACATTCTACCGTTATAATTAAGCAACTGTTAGGCATGGGAGAGATTACTTTTGTAATAAAACTTTTATTGTTATTATCTATCCACAGAACATTCTTCAACTGTTTTGGGGCTGTAATGTGTCCAGTGCCAATACATGGGCTGTTATTTTGTGCCTCATGTTAATCCAAGATAAGAGTGTAAGAGTTCAAGACTACGGGTGGACAAATGCAAGATAAGGTAATTGAAACCCCTAAACTGATATGTACTTTCGATGTATGGACATGGCCATAGCTAGAAAGTTGAAGGCAAAATTATGAGCCCTCCTGCATGTGAAATTTGAATTCCTTTTCAAATATTTTCCAAGCGATGTTTAACAGTGCAAGACATTTTTATAGTATTTTCTACACTGTAAAAAAATTCTGGGTTCCACACAATCGATTTGTGTTGAGGAACATGAAGGAATTAAATAACTTAAAAGTTTTTACAATTTTAAGTGGATAGAACAAAAAAAAATTAAGTCATCATCACCAAAAACACTCTAAGAATTGTGTTGTTTCAACTCATTTTAAATAATTAGTTTGAACAATAACTTTTTTAAAATGTATATCATATTTTTTTCTTATTAATTGTTTTTACTGTTCGTTTGGCTGGAATAAAAGCCATTATAATTGAAAAAATAATATTTTTAGGGTCAATATTCCTAGCCCCACTATTTCTGTGACTAGCTAAAAACAGTCTAAAGCTGCTTAATTAACTTGCCTAGAAAACCTAATTAACCTAGTTAAGCCTTGACATTTTTACTTTATGTTAAATACTAGTATCTCACAAAATAACTAGTAAAATTGTAACTACTGTCATCATGAAAAATAATAAATAGGTTATTAAAACAATTCTGACTAAAACTGTCTAAAAATGTTTAGAAAAATCCTTCTCTTCATTGAACAGCACATGTATGAATGCGCATGTATGAATATCAGTCTCTATAATGGCTTCAGAAGATGTTCAGTTATTATAGTTTAATATCTCATAATATTGCATTAAAGTGATATAGTTCACCCAAAAATTAACAGTCCTTACATTCAAGTAATTTTTTTAACACAAAACAAGCCATTCTGAAAAATATTGGGAGAAAAAACAGCAATAGACATCAATATTTATATATAAAATTACTATAGATATCAATGACCAGAATGTTTTCCAGTATTCTTAAGCATATCATCCTCCGTGTTTAACAGAGGAAACAAGTGGAGGAATGGGATGAGTAAATGATGACACATTTGTTTTTGTTTTTTGGATTAAGTTTATTGCCTTTAATAAATATAAAAACCATTCAACTTGAAATTGTGCAACTAATTGATTTGTATTCTGATCCCAGAAAGCTACATTCTAGATTTGTATCTAAATTCTCACAAATAATTTTTTGTTTTTTTAAAGATGCAGATGTGGGTCATTTCAGTTATATTTTAAGTGCAGTCTTCTTGTTCTCTTAAAACGGGCCGTCCAGTTTAATATACAATCCAGTTCCACTCATTTCCACAGATAAGCAGTTCAAGGCCGTAAGTATGTGTAAACACTGCATGTTTCTATTTATTTGGCCTTAAAGAGCCCATATTATGGATTTTTGAAAATGACCTTCCATGCAGTGTGTTACACAGCTCTAAGTGCAGTGAAATGTCCAGCTGAAGCTTAAATCTGAAAGTGCAAAGTGTTTAAAACGATTTATTCATATATAAAAGAGTCGACTCATTGTTGTTTAAATGAATCGTTATTAGAACGAGTCTTTAGCCGTTTCGGCTTGACGTCAACGCGAAACATAATAGTTGCGCGCGCAAATTTGAACTGCCCGGCCCCGCCCACAGACAGGAAGGGAAAGTGGAAGACAACAAGCACTGTATTGCAGTAAGTGTTGTAGCATAACCAGCGGGACAGCAGTGACGTGTGCTCTGAGTAATATCTAAGTTAATCTTTATACTGTTTGATGGCAGTATAAAGATTTAGAGAGAAGTTATTGACAGCTTCGGTAGGATTGGTTTTCGCGTTTTTCGCTCTTTGTAGACGGTCCCTAAGGACCGGTCTCTCTGCCGCCTGCACAGAGTTTAATATCATGCATCCAGCGCGAAGGCAAAGCTCATTTTTAGGAAAATAAGGTTGTAGGTGATTGTATATATTGCGACGGTTGAAAAGAGGTGCTATTTGTGTAGGAACAATGTTTCGGTCATGAGTTATTGATCCGGAAAACACGACTGCTGCTAACTTTACTGAACTTATCGACATTCCGGTTAAATCATGTCCCGTAGACGCTGTGCTCTGAAGTGCGAGGGAAAAGCTGTGTTATTTTCCCTACCTGGAAACCTCTTTTCCCTACCTGGAGTGGTTGAGTTTTTTTTTCGTAAAATACCTGAGAATTACATCCCCAATATGGTGCTGAGTTCGCGTCATTTCTCTGAAGAGAGCTACACAAATCTACCAGCTTACGACGCGGGATTTGTTGCACGGTTGTTGTTAAAGGATGGATCAACACCCAGTTTATTTGGACCAGCGTGTTCTTCCAGTCTTGTCCTCTGTAACAAGGTAAATATGGATGTAGTTTGTCTGTATTGTGTTTGCTCCGTGCGTGCAGCATGTAGCGGTAGCCATTTAGCTTACTGCCGAATGTTACTATTTGTTGGCTTACAATAGTCCATGAAGTGTTAATTATTACTGAATGTTTGTTGTTATGATGAAGAATATAGCAATACGCTGTTGTACAAAAGCAGTGATTTGTTTTCAATATGTTCGGGCATCGGGCTGTTGACACAGACGTGACGTGGTGACGTGACGTGGTAGCGTCACGTAAAGGAGGTGCTTGGGGGAAAAGACTCGCTCAGACGATTCATATGGGAGTCGGTGGGAAAATGAGGTAAAAATAAATAGATATTATAAGACATCGAAAGTGTTTTTTAACCTTGCATACATATCATCCTGTTGTTTGGGACTTCAAAAAGTGAAATTTAACCGTTCTCAACCCACCATATGGGCTCTTTAAAAGTCTGAACTCCCCACCAGTCATGTGCCTGAAATTCCTTTAGCAAGAATTCAAGCTTTTAAATTTGTTTATATTAAATGGCAGTTTGTCATTAACACAATCTTTAGGTTAAAATAAGGGATATTAAATTAAAACAAGATCTCTCTCTATATAGTGTTTAAATTGTATTCCTGCATGTCGTTTTATTAAAGACAAAATATGACTTTCACAAAAAAAGTCTATAAAAGTTAGACAGACAACCTTTGAACTTAGATTATAGTCCTTTTTTAGAGTTATGGATGATGTATTATCTTGTGTCGTAGTACAATAGCTTGCAAAAAAAAGTAAGCATCCTATTTATATCTCATATAAAGATATTATGTTAACGTTACACACCTGGCTTTTTTATTGATTTTTTTTGTTTTTTTTTGTTAGGCCTGTCACAATTGCATATCGATAAATTCAAGATGTAATGTGTGTTGAGATTGTTCACTTTTTTTAACCATTTCTAGAAGTTTTTGAAAATGCATTTGATTGGATAGATCATCCCCTCTTAGAAGTTAGAAAAAGGACTGAATATGGACAAAAGAGATAAATTAAAACACCAGGGGGTCGCATTTATAAATCGTTGCATAGAAACCTTCACTGATTTTTGTGAAATTGTTGCAAACATTTTATATGGGCTGAATTTAAACAAACAAATTAATGGTAAGTAATGGGTCACACTTTATTTTGATGGTCTATTTGTTGAATTTAAGTTACGTTGCATCTACATGCCGACTAATTCTCATTAGATTATAAGTAGACTGTTAGGTTAGGGTTGGGTTAGGGTTAGTGTAAGTACTTGTGTAAGTACTAGTGTAAGTACTTATGACATGTACTTGTTATAAGTTTCTTATAGTCGGTTAAATGTTTGTTGAAGGACTGCGGAAGGATATGTCAGTATCAACAGATATTAAGCAGACAGTCTACTACTACTCAAATGGACCATCAAAATAAAGTGTTACCGAGTACTGTTCAACTTAATTTGTTTGTTTAAATTCAACTCAAATAAATTTTTAGCAACCACTTACCTAAAAAATAATTCAACAATAACAAATAACAAATAATAACAAATAATTTTTTTCAGTGTTCCAAAGACATATAGAAGTATGACAGAATAAACGTTAATTTATTTAATAGCGATTATGGCTCATATGATGATTTAAAGGGGTTTAATTAAGACGATATTTAACAAATGTTTATTTAGATTGTACTCACCACTGTGCTTATTCTCAAATCAAGTTTGTTTTTTAGAGATCTCAAGTTTTGTATGGTTAAGTTCCACCTGTGTTTATAAATGAGACCGAGTTGAGTGAAAAAAATGAGGACAAAGCCAACCGTTGTTGCTACACAGGTTCATTGTGAAAAAGCACCCCTGTATACATTTCCGGAGAGCGTGAATTATGTAGCCAGAGCTATGTATGGCTGCATTTCATCTTTAAAATGAATGCTACGGGCCTGTATGTAAGATGTCTTCTGTTTCTTTTCGCGCTACCGGCTCACAGCTTACCTCCCTGTGGACTACTTTTTCACTGTTACCAGTTTGCCTAGCTCACCACATACAACGGTGGACTTGAGACACAGAGAGGACTTGACCGTGGCAACAGGGTTCGAAAAGGGGGTTCCAGAAAGCAGGTAAAACTAAAGACAAAAAATAAAATAAACAAGTAAATAACAGGGTTATACGAAGACCCGGAAGGGACGTGGTGGTGGGAACAAAATTGGGTGGGAGGAAAATGTATATTTTTAAGTTTTGCGTTCCCTCGCAAAGATGTTTTGCGTTCCCTCGCAAAGATGTTTTGTGTTCCCTCGCAAAACTGTTTTACCACAAACACTTTCTGTTCACTTCACACTTCAACCCTCCCATTTTTGCCAGAATTGTCCCGTATTTTACCATTCTATCCTGCTATTATATGATTAAGTATTTTCCTATTTCTCATGTATTTTTCACTTTCTTTCCATTAAAGCTGTGCGTCGATCATCACCCTTCATATGCAACCTCTGAATCAGCGAATGCATAAGCCAATGACTGGTATAAGCGCTGACTGACGCGCTCCGTATGATAAACTGATCCCAGATCAGCTTCTGTACACGTCATTTAAAGAGGAGCGAAAGTGCAGGACACTTTGATATTCGGATGCGTGTTTAAACAGAAAATACTCTTAATAATATGTAAACATGTTCGTCCTGCGTGTTTTATTTTAAACAACTAAGTGAGCACAAACAGTCACTAAAGTAATGGAATGCTTTCATTATAGATCTGCGCATTCTTACAGTGACACCTCTGTTATCAAACAAAAAGATGAGAGATTCATCTGCTGCTTTTCACTTGTTTAATAACAAATATGTCTCTTTAAATGGTGTGTACAGAGGCTGATCGGGGATCAGTTTATCATACGGAGCGCGTATACATCTGATTCTGAGGTTGCATATGAAGGGTGATGACCGACACAGCTTTAATGGAAAGAAAGTGAATGCAGACATTTGATATTAATTTCAGTGAGCTTCAAGATTAAAAATTACATGAAAAATATGGGAAAATACTTAATGATAGGATGATAGCGGGATAGAATGATAAAATACAGGAGAATCCTGGCAAAAACGGGGTTGACATGTATGAAGTAAACAGGACATGTTTGTGGAAAAACAGCTTAGCGAGGAACGCAAAACTTTGCGAGGGAACGCAAAACTTAAAAATATATATTTTCCTCCCACACATTTTTTTTTCTCCCACTCATTATTTTTTTTCTCCCACCCAATTTTTTTCCCAACACCACGTCCCTTCCGGGTCTCCGTAGGGTGAGAATGTGGTAAGATCTGAAAATGTGGTAAAAGTGAGGCGTCCACAATTAAGGGCTTTACTTTTTCTGGATTACCTTTGAAAACACTGTTGGTTGGGTTTAGGAAAGGGCGTGGGTGGGCAGTCGACCAGTCAGTCAGTCGATAGCGTCCTCTGGTGAATTGATGCAAGAACAGCAGGCGTGAATAGCACTCACAAGAGAAATTTGACATCTGGAAAAAAAAACAAAAAAAAACAAAACATACCTCCCAAGACATATTTTGCGATTTCCAGAAATGTATGTGGATGTATGTTTTAATAATGACCTGGGTTGCACTTATTTGTTCAATTACAATTTTAATTAACAATGTAATCGAGATATTAGATTTGTTGATGTATCCCCGTCTACATATCACTTGTTATTCAATTGACTGAAGCGCCTCTTAATAGCAGACAGAGCCAGTAAATCATTGCGGTTCAGCAGATTTCTGACTTTAAAAGCCTCTTGTTTAGATTGTTTGCCAATAGATGGCACATATTTACCCACGAATCATGGAAAGCAAAAGGTTTATGAATTTAGTCAATAATAGCTTATTCTTATCAGACTAGATAAACACACCGCTGTAAAATCTCCAAGGTGCTGCTTTGAGGATCTTGCTTGTGTTATTTGCAGAAGTGGAGTATCCGCATTAGGTTATTACAGGAAGGCGACACCTGCAATTAAGGTGGTTTGTCTTATAATAACTGTAATCCAGTCATGTTTAACAAGCTCTTGAAGGCAGTATCTGTTTAGCCATGACGGATGTTAGGGGTTTCATGGCTTTATGGACAGGTAAGAGTGTTATCAGAAGGTTGCACAACCAATAAGCTGACGTTTAAAGCAACTTCCTTTTCACATACACTGTAAAAGATATCCTTAAATTAGCAGCTTTCTGTATTCCCCAGCAACTTTTAGCCTTGAAAAGGTGAGTTTTATTGACATTTTTAATAGTTTAGAGTGACATATTGTCTGGGATGGTGTTGTAAATTACGCTACAAAAACCTTGTAATAAACTGTCAGTACATTTTCTGTTATTTTACAGACTTATTTTCTCTATATATCATTTCTCTTACATTATATTATTTCAAATGTCAAGTCACTTTGTTAAAGGTACAGTATGTAAGTTTGACACCCAGTGGTTGAATTAGGTATTGCACTCCTGGACCAAAACAAACGCGAGCACAGGTTGCCAGATTGCGGACAGGAGCGAGTGATTTAAACTGTGTTATAAATAAAAATAAAAACAGCACCCGACAGTAGGAATATTCCATATTAAAAGGAGTTTTTGTCCTAATCAGTGCCTCAAATTATTATATTAGAAACGGTTTCTATTTCTCACAGGTGAACAACAGAAAACTATGACAATGATCACCTCAGGTAAACCTTATGTGCTCTATTTAGAGTTAAATGCTAACAATGTGAGTTTGAATTTTACATGACATTTATTGCCATATACTGAAAGCAGATAGTTCACCTCAGATCATAAATAAAATTATAAAATAAACAGTTTGAAATTGAACTTTAGAACTAAACACATTAGTGATTCAGCATGTACATTTAATTATGTTAAAAAGGGTTAATATGTAATAAATAGATTATAAACCTTACCACTTTGTGAGTGCATATTCTGTGCTTCTGAGTGGCTGTTTCTAAATGTCTGTCGTTTCATCTGGTGCAAACTGCCAAATTGCTTATCACTGCGTATCTTACCTCAAAGTGTGTTGTTGGCACACGGAGTTACAGTGTAGCCTGCACACCTAATGTTTATGTTCGTAATATTTAAAGCATTTGCTATTTAATAACCTTGCGTAGAACTGAATCTATCTCATTTCGGAGTCTGCTACTGTCCACCGGAGGTTGCATTTTGGTCACAGACGCATGCTTTCAAAGCAGAATATCTGACTTCAGCGTTATTTTTCAGATAAAAAAAAAAGTATCTTCACTTGGCATGTTTCTTAAATATCTGCAAACATACTATGGTAATTTTATGCTTTAAAAGAGTCAAAAACTTACAAACAGCACTTTTAAACTGCAGAGTTGAATTTTCAACATCAAAAGTCAACAGAGCAGAGATCAACATCCCATAATGCAATTCACAACCGCAAATAAACCACAATCACAAAATACAGAAACTGTTCATTAACGGATATCTTTTTCTTACAGTGTGTTAAGCGTATTGTTTGGACTCAAGTATACGTCAGACATCACATCCACAGACCCACAAAATAAAAATAATTCAGGATTTTCAAAGTCGTCACCTGATTGTACAGGATTTCTGAGATTAGTATTAACGGTACACTTAAAAAAAAAGTCAGAATCACTACAGACGTCTTTAGGTTGTGTTGAAAGTTTTGATAAATACAGTGACTGGCTAAATATTGGGGTTTCAGAATATGTGTAGTAGACTGTTTAATGTGTTCAAAAGTGTTTCACACCAGTCAGACAAAACCCCTTTTATACAATAGTACAAATAAAGCAGTCAAATTACCAGAACAACTTTACTAATAATAGGCCTATAAAAACAAGCTGTTCACACAATGATGTTCAACGTCATTTTACTGGTTAAGCACCGTTCACTAAATACTGATCAATTCTGATATCATTACCAAAAATGACCTGTAAACAGCTGTGCTTCCCAGTATCATTGCTAAACATAGAGGGGATTTTGGATGACTTTGAAGTGAACTACTAAAGAAAAAAAATGTCGCTGATATTCAAAGCACAGAAAAACTCATACTGGCAGAATGAACTGCTAGTATTTTTGAAAACGTTCACAGATGATCTCTTAATGGTATTTGACTGTTAAAAGACTGTGTAAAAGGGGCTAGTGACATTACGCTTTCACACTCCTGATTCTGGTTGAGCCACATTTGAAGCTGTAGTAAAATACTCTACATATACCTGTGACTGTTGCTTGGCAACCATACTACTATCTGTACAGAGTCAAAAAAACTATTTGCTTTATTTTGTGAAAGCATGCCATGCATATCAGTTTGATAAAAGCAGTAAGCCCGGTGAAACTGTTGTTCACAGAGAATTCATAACAGCTAAGAGGGTCGTACCCTAAGGATGACCCCCTTATATATAAATTCACTTTAAACTAAGACGTCTTGGGGCTTATGTAAACACTTTTTAATATACTAGCAAGTGTTTTACCAACCAATCTGTTAATACAGCGACATCAACATAACATTCACACCTCTAAATATGAAGAGGGAACTAAATGAACAGTGATTGGTTGCTATTTGTGTCAGACAGCGTCTGGAAAATTGACAATGAAACCTGCAAAAGAGATCAGATCCCCTACTGTCGGTCTGAGGGTCTGCCAACGCAAAACAAATCAAACGCAACCAAACGTTGATCTAATAAAGTTTATTTTCTTAAAAATGACCAGTTTCTGTTCTTTTCTAGGAAATTAAACCCTTTTTAAATTCATACTAGCATCTACATAATGGTTATTGAAGACTTCACAATATATTAAGTCTAGATGTTATGGTACACATGCATAAAATTCAGGCTGCATGAGAAGCCACAGTCACCACATTACACATAGATGGAGTTTGAGGGGCAAAAAAAAAAAGACAATGGGGCTGTAAAGATACTCGTCTCAGCTGCAAAGAGGCCGGAAGCCTCTGATATAACCAACTCCAGCAAGGCTTTTCAAAATCCCTATTGTACTTAAAACAGGCACAAGTCAGGCCATGGGCCCAAAAGAATGCAATAAAAATGCTTTAAAAGTCAGTGACGCTGTGACCGCGTGGGACAAAAACGTTTACCGAGTGAAAATGTTCCGAGTTCGTTTTAATAGAAATCATTGGATGTAATTAACGGTCAAATGTTTCAGAATTCTTTGGGCCCCTGGTTAACACTTCAAACCGCTTGAAAACTCCAAATATTTCGAAAGGGAACTTGAGGATGAGAAAGTGAAATACAACAGGGGAAAATAACCCTTTTTCAAATAATGGCAGCAACAAAGGTGATGCGAACATTTCTGAACCTGCACAGCCGGATGTTCCACACACCGATCACTCAAGTAAACGAAGTCAACTTAAAACAAGTCCAAAAATAAAAATGCTGGAGCACAATTTAGTGTTAGTTTTCCGATCTTTTCTTTGTTATTCCTCTTTCACAGAAAGAACTTATATGCTGAGACGCAAGTATGATTACAGCGAGCCTAATGTGTGCTAACAAAAATATTAATAACAATAACAATAATAATAATAATAATATATAATAAAATAAAAGACATTCAAATACAGTAAGATTTTTTTTTGCCTGAAAATACAAAACTACATGAGAAAAGCATTAAAATCATATTTGTAGATCAGAATAACATATTAACATATTTTTAAAAAAGCAAGTGCTAATCACATTGTTTTTTTGTTTTGTTTTTTGTTAATTTTTTTATATCATACATATATTTCAGCACATCGGCTGTCCAAAAAAAAAAAGAAAGAAAAAAAAAACAGTCGCCAGGGAAGCCATAATGTTACGGCTCTTCCTTTGAATTGATGAAACCGTAAACGGCAGCTCCTAGTGGCTCTGTTTGCGGTCAGATCTGTACATAAACTGCAGCCGGACTGGTCTTGAATCTCCACATAGCACTGAAGTTGCGAAGGGCAGGATGCACAGCGTTAGACTGTGCGATTGGAAGGACCAAAAAAAAAAAAAAAAAAAAGTCTACTACCCTCCAAAACTCAACACCACGGTGCTCCTCCCCACCTCCATAATCCTGAGTCAACATATTGCTTCACAATATTTCCCTCTCCCAAATCATCTCTCCTTGCATCTTCTCAGTCAGCGATATACAGGAGAGTCTGAGGCAGCTTTACACCGTTTCGGAGTTCTGCGTTCCTCCGTTTCTCTTTAAAACGATTCATTCGAAGTCTTGACAGTTTTGTTCTCCACACACACACACACACACTTTTGCAGGCCAGGTGTCTGTGGTGCTCTGGATCGGTGGGCAGGTGAGATTCAGACCGGGGTGTTGTGTTGGAGGATGAGCTGCGTCTCAGTTGTGCTGTAATGTGTTGGACTCTATGGGAGGTGCAGAGTCATACAGAGTGTCCGTGTCGTGGGTCGGCTCTCCGGCCAGTGTGCAAGGATTAGACAATGTACCCGCGCCACAGTCACAAAAAAACCTGGAGAAAGAGATTATATAAGGGATTAGAGAAGAGATTCATCTTAGCATCCTATACATTCATACAGGCAATACAGAGGCGTTTATATAGTTGTACAATAAAACTCTGGTTAAAAAAAAGGAACTAATTTTGGAATAGATCTGTAGTTACAAAAAAAACGTGGTGTGACAGTATAAATCATTATCACACAATAATAAGAGCACAATAACAGTTTTTAAATGTAATTTATACAACAGTTCTGTCCGGTTCTCGAATCTGATTGGCTGATAGCTGTGCAGTATTCTGCAATAACAGCACTCGTACAGCCTCTTCACCCTTGTGTATTACTCCCCCCACTGACAGCAGATCAATAGACTTACTATAGTTTGACAAATATTGCTGCTGTTGGAGGCTTGAGGCGAGCATGTAGTTGTTTAGATTGCAACTATGCAGTTAATTTATAAGGACAGTGGCTATTTTAAAGTATTTCTAATTTCAGAGACTCAGTGCTTTGGCAGCCATCAGTCTGTCATATTGGGCAGAGCAAAAATTAACTGTTGATGTTCTGCCACAAGATGGCGACCGACAGGGGCGCCGCTAGCAATTTTGGGCCCCATGAAAAAATGAGGATAGGCAATGTAGTTATACTGACCTATGCATTTTATTATTGATTTTGTCTACTACTTATCAGTATTTAGTAAGAGAACAGCCATGACTGTAGCTAGCAGATGATTTATTGTTCAAATGTAAATGTTGACAATAAAAAAAAGGAACATTAATCAAATATTTACTGAAAATTTTACATTTCTAAACACACAAAACCCCAATGTGTAACTATTTAAATAACTGTACTGCAATAGTGTCTCATACAATCTGCAATACACTTGAACAGTGACAAAAATCAATAAGAAACAAAAGTATATTACAATGAGAACCATAAATAAGCCGAGACCCATAAATGATGCTGAGTGCATCATCTGGGTCATTAAAGTGCACTTATTATTTGTAGAGTTTTCAGTGTGAACGCACTACTTACACTATATATACTACAAAATGGCGTAGAATAGTGCATAAGTATGCGATTTGGGATGCAGCTGATGTTAATTCCGAGGACATCGCTGCTTTGACAATTTACCTGACGATCACACTCAAAGCATCAACTCTCTTCCCGCTACTGACGGACTGAATCATACAGTGAAAATAGAGGTGGGGGGGGGGGGGGGGGGGGGGGGGGAGGGTGCAATTTGACAGTGAAGGAGACGAGGGGCAGATGTAAGCTGTATTTATATTTTCTATTTCTAATAATTTGTTTTACTTGTAATTTAGATATGCATTCATAATTTACATTACATTATAGTACTGTTATTAATTATAAAGCAGACCTCTTTGGGCCCCTAGAGTGCATGGGCCCTTAGAATCGTCCTAACTTTCGCCCCCTTAGCGGCGCCCCTGGCAACCGAGACCTCATAAAAGAAATCTGCGCGGGACAGAATTTTTTAGTCCTGCTCCTGTCAGGTTTTATTCCACACCTGATTCCACACTTCGAATAAATTTCTACCTGACCCGACCGTTCCCGCTAAATTTAGGTCTGGTTTCCAAAATCTCATGTTTAAACTGGGTACTAACAAAAGAGAGAGACAACAGATAAAAGTGTAGGTTGTGCCTGGATTGTAGGTTATATGTCAGTTTTGTTTGCCTCTTGTGATCAGACATAAGTGCAGCTTGACGTGCGGTGAGATTTTGGCTGGTGAAGCACGGAGTCTTTCAAACTCAGATTAACAAACATATCCACTCAATATATTTGCCAACTACTGCGTTTCATATCATATTAGCATTATTTCTATACACATAGAAGGTACATATTGCGCAAAGGAAGAATCTAAAATGTATAGCGATTCAATATGCCTCCTAAAAAACACCACGCTGGATGCTACAGAGTCCAGACATCCTATACAAGTTCTCTCTGGGGAACACTATATTGTTAGACCACCCACTCCTGCTCAAATTACACCAGTTACTCACCACTACAGAGTTTTATTCGGAAATTTAGAAAATTCGGTTTTATTCGGAAAATAAGAGTCAGGCCTCTACCGCATAAGTCCTTAGGGGACATATTTGCTTTGCTTTGGCTATTTCAAGGTTTTTGAAACTGTGTTTTTGATTTTCTTTATATACAAGATTATGCCGTCAAACTTTTTATAAATGTAATATCACTCTTGTAGTAGTGTTATATGACTGTATATCGGCACTAAGGCACTCAGCCTCAAGCAAATGCACGCTCTCTACTTGCTCTATTCTCGTGTGATATTGCTCAACAAGGAGCACATTTCATTTTTCTACATTATCTACATTCAATACATAAAAGGCCTTTTTTCATTTTTAAAAATAACTATATGGTGATGTCCATCATTTAAATTTACATTGTGGAATAAAACTGCTCATACTGTGAAAAAGATTCTTGGTCAGCCTAGTTTTCAATGAATGAAAAATCAAAAAAAGACATTTCTCAAACCATCTTTAATGATCCATTCTTTGTAGATAATTAATGTAATAATGAATAATTAATGTATAATTGATGCTTTGCTCATTCTTATTTGAAGGGGGGGGGGTAATTTCTTAGCTAATTTTAACAAACAACTAGTTAACATAATTTTTTTTTATAATTTTAAACTAAAACTAATAATTAAATCTCAATTTTACTCAAAAAAGTACACACACAATGGCCGTAAAATACTTTCATAAATTGTGAAAATATTTACACACGCATTAAAATCTAAGAAAAGAAAAAAAACAAACAAACACATACATTCATTGTCAGTACAGCAATGAGGAAAATATATATATTTTCCATATCCCAGCATACAAGAAGCTATAGCACTGACCTATCATGCCGTATAAACTCCACATCATGCCCTTGGTGGCACTTCTTAATACAATTTACACAAATTGCGTTCCGGTCTGTTGTGTTACAGGTGTGACACCTAAAACAAGATGTAATAGAAAATAGAATGGGGTGAAATACCGCAACTATTACTGTTAGTTTTCAAAGCAGACCATTTTGTGTCGCCTGCTTTCAGTTTACCTGTAGAAATCGTGCATGGGGTAGCTGGTGTAACTGGAAATCTTGTACAGGCACTGACCTCTGCTCACCGCCTTCTCTATGGCATCCTGATTGTTCATGATTTTATTATCTAGAAAGGTATGGGAGAACATTTTTAATAACAGACAGACATTTTGAAGTGAAAACTGTCGGGTAATGAGTTTTCAATCTTACCTTTCATTGTAACGTTGACACCAGAGGCTAGAAATAAACCTCCGAATCTGTTGTTGAAAATCTGATTGCCTTCGAGAGTCGCTGTGGCATGATTTGTGATTTCAATGCCTAAAGCGAGGAAAAGAGCGATGTTTCAGAAAATTAACAAAAATCTAAATTCCAACATGTCTACAAGTTTCATTCACAATTAAGATGAAATAATTTTTAAATATTATTTCACCATAATTTACCATAAAAACCCATTTAATCCCACCGTGTCATTTGTTCTTTTATCTGGAAGCTCAAAAAGTGTTGGTGGCTTTGGCCAACAAATCCAACTTTTAGAAAATGATGACCAGAACAGTTCAGGTTCTTTCTGCTTGCACATATAGATCTAAACGGTGTAAATTTGTTAACGGTCACAACATAGGCACGTAGAACACATTTGTCTTAATTAAAAACAATCAAATTGCAATGCAGATGTGACTCTGCTGTTTCCCACCGACTACTACTGTGACCAAATAGAAAACTGAATTTACCAGTATAATATTCAAAGGAGGAGTAAAATGCATGCACTAGAATTTCAGAAGAATAGGGGGATTAAACGGGTTATTAATACATCAAAACAACTGTTACATACGATGTGTGCACGTCTGACCTAGACCTTTAACTGACCTGCAGCAAATCCGTCAAATATCCGGTTCTTCCGCAGCACCGGGTGGCTGTTCGTGCTGATGAGAACACCAGCCTGTGCATTCCTGAAGATGTCGTTCTCTTCCAACAACCCTGAACATGTGTGAAGATACATGATTAGTTTCTGTGATAATCATTATTTACTCATTATATAAACGGCTAGCTTTACAGATTAAGTGTCTAGTTTTTAGCATTTTCTTGGAGGATTAATCACTATTTGTGTTATTTAGCTCAAGATGACCCATGATCTGTGTCTAGGTATCTGACTAGCTTTACTTTCCGTGTTATAAATAAAAACAAAAAATCTCCATCCATTCTTACCCCTCCCGCCGTTGAATATGCAAATGCCACCGTCCCGTCCGTCATGGATCTTATTCCTGCGCAGCGTGGGGTTGCTGTCCGTCTTAATCCACACCCCCGCCATGGCATTATCAAAGATCTCATTGTCCTCAATGAAACCCAGCCCTAAGAACAGATGTCAAACACAACAAACAATATTTTTTATGTTTTAATGGGAAATCCTATGAGGCAGCTTGAATCTGGGAGTGTTTTCACATTTTACAGCATTATGGCCAAATGAAAAGAAATTGCTCACTACAAGGCTCAGTGCTGGGTCCTTTGCTGTTTATATTATATATGCTACCGCTAGGCGATATCATTAAA
>CAIGQQ010032764.1:2607701-2642147 GCA_903798035.1 Danio albolineatus | reverse complement strand
TTTTTTTTAAATGCAACAAATTATATATATAATTATAATAATATATTTATAACTAGACCTATAAACCTATTTTCACCCTCAGTTTTACCACGGGTAAAATAGATATTCAACACATCACCATTTTTCTCAGAAAACATTTTTAAAGGTGTTGTTGACTTGTAATTTTCCCCAGATGTTGATAACAACCAAAGAAATCCTATATGCACAGAAAATAAATCTAATTAGTTTTAAGGGCACCTTTGATGAAAAATCTACTTTCTAAGCTGTTTGGACAGTCATATGTGTAGTTATAGTGTATAGACAGTCATTTTGGGGTGATATAAACACACCCAGTCCTTTTTTTTCAATTTAACAACATAAAAACGGTGGACCAATTGGAGCGGTTTTGAGATCGACCGCAACTTTACGTAGGAGTGCGGTCCCCCCGCCCACCCATATTGATTGACAGGCGCGCGTTACCATATTTGCATAAGTGTGTTGTTTCACGTCCGCCATTTTCTTAGTGTGAGTCGAAGCGATGCCACCAAAGGAACACCCTTGCGCTGTTTTTGGATGCAAGGCTCAACACAAGAGCCTTCATCGTCTTCCTGGAAATGAGCAACAGAGGCTTAAGGGCGTACTCAAGTGCGCTGAATCGGGCTCAGGCACGGTACAGTTGGCCGGCCCTGGCCCGGCTGGAAGAGCCCGGTTCACTTGGGCTTTGGCGTGGTACGCTTGTAGTGATAGTGTAAAGCGAGCCTAAGCCCCAAACTGAAGAGGAGACGTGACTTTTGGGGACTGTTTCATATGGATTTATTAATCATTCTTACTGTTTAATGAACGCACACTGTCGTAAATTATTAAACCTTCTAATTCCTGCAGCACGAGGACTTTATGATTGTTTATGAGTGTCAGCAGTGGCTGATTTGTTCGGCAGAATATTGACTGTGTGTCACTGCATATCAAACGACTAAAACGATATAATCATATCAAGAAATCTTACTGAAATCTCCTAGAGTGCTTCTCTTACACTTAATAGCGCATCAGATGACGTAAGCGTGCTCAGGCCCGAATGCAATAAGACTGCGGGCCGTCCGAGACCCGATTAAAGGCAACTGTACATAGTGTGAGTACGCGCTTAAGTGGCTGAGTTTTATCTTTAACGACCAGGTGCCTGAAAACGTACCTAAACTGTACACGTACGGCTGAATGCTGGTCCTATCACTCATGTTGCTTCTCTCTGTCTGCCTGTCTGTTGCCGTACACAAAGCAGGGGCGCTCTTAGCTCCGCCCCCTTGTTAAGATTGGCGGGAAGTCGAAACTAATTTGCATGTGAAGCAACACACCCCTAAAACAGCGACCTGTGTACACGCCCCCAAAATGACACTTTTTAACCCATTATAATAAAACAATCTGAATTGTGTTTTGATCTAAACCTACACTGGCACACTCAGAACAACCATAGTAGTGATATAAAATCTTAAAAAAGGGTTCATGTATGTGCCCTTTAATAAAGATTATTGTTCTGAAGAAAAAGGTCACTTAAATTTCAGATAGCCAAAGGGGGGAATGAATTAACACCATATTTATATTTTGGTCTGTTCAAGCTAAATACAAAAAGAGAAAGCATATAAACAACTTACCGGAATTGTAAACAAGGATGCCTCCATTTTGTCCACCCCAAATTTTGTTTCTTCTGATTTTTGGATTGCTTCCAGTTCTTTATTTAAAAATAACAGAGTAAAAAACAAACAAACAAAAATAATCAATCCTGTACAGTGTTTTCAACGTACAAACGCGCCACACTTCTTTACCACCAACACTGTCGAAAACCTATTAGGAGGGTCTGATACTTCCTGAAGAAGCAGAAATTCAATTACTTCCTCCATACCTGATCTGGACTCCAGAGTACATGTGATTGTAGATATCATTATCTTCCAGTACTCCATGTCCATTGTCGTAAAAATACACTCCAACCTTTTCAGAGAAATAACAATATTAGAAGGGATGAATAAAGAAGCCTAGATCATAAACTAAATTCTGAAGTTCAAACCTGTTTTCCGCTGTGTATCCTGTTTCTCCGGAGTACTGGTGTGCTTCCTGTGGTCACCCAGACTCCAGCAAGAGTGTTGCTGTACACCTCATTCTCCTCTATTACACCTTGACCCTTTTCATGCTACAGAAAGAAACACATAGTCAGGCTATGACCAATTCAAACTGTGTATACATATTTTCCTGTCAGCAGCCTGTCATGTATTTGAGTCAGAAAAGATGCACCAAAAATATGGGGTTGAAATAGCTTCTTTTATACTTTGTAGGCCTGAATTCCCTGACTAAAAGAATGATGTTTAGTTAGTACTTCTCTAATGCCTCATGAGTCGTACAGATCAATAAAAAAGTCAACCTGATCAGTCTCCCATTTCCACTGCCAAAGTACCCTAAATTGGTAGATATGTTTTGTGTTAAAAAGTTGCAATCTTACTCACTCGTGCTCAAAAAAAAAAAAAAAAAGTTGAACAGGCAGTTCACATAACATGTCTCTTGGTTCTTTATATCTGACCGTAGATGACATGATTTGTTGGAGCATGGTTCATTGCTTTGTATTATTACAATGTCATGTATCGTGTTTTAAATTCACTTCCCATGTTGTTCCCCTGGCTTTTTGCGTGCACAAGTGATTATTCTCCATAAATCAAAAGCAAGTCTAGCTCCACTCTTTTGGTACAGTGCTGTTAAATAGACTTAAAAAGGGGTACAGTAATGGTACAGTTTGCCATTTTAGTATTTTTGACAGTGGAAATGGAAATAAATATACTACACTTTACTATACCGAAACATACCACTCAGTGTAAACGAGGAATCAAAACAGCCAGTCACACTGCACTTTTTGCCCCATAGACTTCCCATAGACCGCACTTCATAAATAGAAGCTTGTGTGACCAGTTTCACGGGTCATTGCTTTTGAAAGTTCAAGCTTGGTGAACTCTGACCTGCAAAATCGCATCATGTGATTGCATGAGACGATCAAAACATGACCTCTATGTATGAAAAATTAAAATAAGGAGCAATCGCTTGCTTCAATGTCTAGTCATCTCGTTTTATCCCACCCCTTTTTGCAGCACTGTATGACATATATGCATGCTCAAACTGTTAAACTAAACTACTACAGTTAAATGTGCCAGCTGTGTAGATTTTGTAGGACTGGACTGACAACATGTTCAGTGGTCAACATTTGAAGTTGATCGAAACGTTTTATCAAAGTTGTCCTACAACTATTTAACAACATATGTTCTTGTCTTTTTTTTTAATCCACTTCAAATGTTAACTACTGTATTTCACAATGTAAATCAATACTGATATGGATTCTTAAATGATTGAACTCAAAGCTTGGCTGTTTACTGTGAGTGAGTGAAGAATTTGTAGCATGCTTGACATTCCAAAAGTCAGAAGAAACTTGAAATATAATCGTAACCGAAACAAATCTGTACGTGCTGATAAACGAAAATGATAAAAAAAAATGTTTAAATACCTTTAAATTTATTAAATAAAAAATATAGATGTTATTTTGGGTGTGCATCCTAATTTTCATTTCAGTGCATCAATTCACTCAGCTCATGTGCTCACCACATAGATTCCTCCATGCTGACCGTCATGGATCTTGTTGTGCCTGACTATCGGGCAGCTATTCGTTCTGATCTGAATGCCAGCCAGGGCATTTCCATAAATATCATTTCCCTCAATGAGGCCCCTCCCATCGCCAAATATGTAAACGCCTCCTTGGTTTCCATTGAAGATGGCATTTCCCCTAGTTTAAGAGAAGACAGATTGTTAATTAACAAGATTGAACAATCAATTCACAGCATTTGGGCATTTAGAGAGCTGAACACAAGCTAATTCATATGCAAAAATATAAATAAATATTTTGAAAAATAGCTATATTAATTGATAGAGATGTGTATGGAGCCAGATCAGTCTCAAAATAATACATTTACAAAATATAATTCATAAATTCACAACACAATTCACAATTACAAAATACAATTAAGTTCAAAACACAAATTAGAAATACACAAATCCAAATCGTAAATTCCAAACGCAATTTGTAAATACACATATACAATTCAAAACACAATTCATAATATACACAAATACAATTCATTTAGCGAAAATATTTCAGATTTGTTTTATTTGTGAATTCACAAATTGTGTATTGTATTTATGAACATTGTGTTTTGAATTCACAAATTGGACTTTGTAAATGTGAATTGTGCTTGGCATGTATGAATTTTATTTTGTAAACGTATTATTTTTGATACTGATCTGGCTCCATAGATGTGCAACAGCTAATTATTCTATAGACAGGACGATGAATATAAAAGGGAGGCAGACCTTATAGTCGGGTCACTGTTGGAGGTGATCCACACACCAGCAAAGTTATTGGCATATATTTTGTTTTCTATGAATTGGCCACGGCCTTTTTCATGAACATAGATGCCCCCCCGTTTGGCCATGGTGGATCTCGCAGCGAACAACGGTTGGGTTAGCGTATGCTTTCACCTCAAACCCTGCAATCCTGTTCCTGTGGATATTACAGCTCTCAAAATAGCCCTGCAGAGGGAGACAGAGTGACGGACATCAGCTGCTGCACTAAAACGATGAAGTCTCTATGCAAGAACATAAGGTTTAATTACCATGCCGTGGTCAAAGGTAAAAACTCCTACGTCTCTGCCATGGTGGATATGATTACGTCTGATGATAGGATTGCCATGGTTTTTTACCCAAATACCCGCAAGCGCATTGTTTGAGATTTCATTATCTTCATAAATACCCTGTAACACAACACATAAAAAATACCTATAATATAGTACATGCATGCGTGTATGGAATATTTTAGTCTATACAACTTCATATACAACGAAAGCAATTTAAATAAATCTCCAGCATTTTTCAAAGTAACATATATATTTATGTACAAAATTAAATGACATGTACTTATGCCCAGTACTCAGGGTGTGATTAACATGGGGGTTTGGGGGGGATTGACGACAGTAATTTACATTTGATCCCCTCGGAAGATTAAAACAAGATGGAAGGGCAGTTCTTTAATAGTGAGAAAAGGAGTCTCTGATTTGTATATTAAATAATAACATCAATCATTCAAATAATAATTTATGAAAATATAGATCTGGTGACCCCTATAATGGTTCATACCATTGTTAATTCATTATCGCTCCAATCAGTCAATACAAAAAAAAAAAAATAATAATCTTTCAACAGTCTGAAACTGGCAGATCTAGAGCACCGATAGACACCGTAAGTGTTCACAAAACACTTTACTTCTAAAATAGGCATTTGAATCTACATACAGTCTAAAGGAAAGTTATGCATAGTTTGACCTGTAATAGCTAATAAGAGTTTACTGTAGGTCAGAATACATTAAATATCCTTCAAAGCACACAAAACATTAATATGTTTTATTCATAAATTAGATGTCATGTAAATAAACAAATACATTTGATTCACTGAAGCATACATTAAACGAACACGACTGATAAATTTGAACCTCAACCGTAAACGTATAATTTGCGCACTGCCTGTACTTATCAAATGTATAAAAGAATAAGCAATATTATGTAAATCTATAATATTTTAAATCTTTAAACACGTGTGGTCAAAAATGGGCAAAAACTAGTGGCCAAATGTCAAGATTTAAAATAAATATAATTAGTATTTTAGTGCTGCCAAAATCAAATGATCTTTGAGTGGATATATATAACATTGGCAAACAAATACATTTTAGGCATGTCTTCTGTAAATCATGTTATAATGTATGGTGGGAGTATTTTTGGAATGAATGAATGAATGAATGAACGAACGAACATTTTAAACGTAGAAGGAACAGAGGGACTGTATAATCTACTGTATAATCTAATTCATGTCAATAACCTAATTTATGTCAACACTGACAAAGCAGACATTAAAATGCAACATTTTACTAAACGGTTTGACCACAACATGAGGGCAAAATCCATCTGGGTTTAGGTTACTCCAAGCCTTGTAACTGAACCACTATACAACTACAGTGCGAGAAAAAATATGGATCACATAGCATGAGTCACATGAATAGCTTTTAAAGAGTTTGTAATGTGCCATGTTTAGTACCCGGCTAAAAAGACTAGTATGATCCTATTGTGTGAAAATGCAAATCCAACTGCTTACAATCCTAAGGGTAAATGAAAAAAATACTGTTTCTGTTTTGAACAATTCCCTTAATGCACTTTAAAATAGAGAATGGGAATCCTACCTGTGCGTGATCAGTGATGTACAGTCCAACGTTTTCACAATCGCTGATGTTGCAGTGTTTTATAGTAGGTCCAGCACCCTGACCACTTACACACACCGCTGATCCCACTACACACACAGAGAAACTCAAACTAAGTATTACCCAGATAAGGATTATTGGTTCAATTCCCAAAGGATGCATATATAGAGAAAACATTGTAACCTCAGTTCATAAGTGGACCACACTGACACTACATACACGTTGAAACAGGGTCTGAAATGTTTTAAGCTTGTTCACTGTAGTCAAAAAACAGATTGATTGCATAATGTAGACGCTCATGCGTTGGATTGCACTCCAAAAGCAACAAAACATCACCTGCTTAATATCAAATCCTTAACCCTTGTGTGCTGTTGGGGATGTTTTTATCCACTCTGGGGTGATTTTGAGGCTTAATTTGGCTGCAACTTTCTCTGCGTTTCAGCAAATGGAATGATGTTTGGTGAAAAATATTATTGTGACACATATTTTGGGAAAATGCTTTGTCACTCTGGGCAAATTGACTACCTTTTCATTAGGTTCGTGACATCATATAATCATATATTCTTGATTATTGGTGGTTTTCCCTGTTGGGAAGAAATACAATTTGTAATTTTTACTGTTGATCATCAGTTGCAGAGCAAAAAAAAGAGATTAGTTTCTAGCTTAAAATTATATGGTTAAATTGTGTGTGTGTGCACGCATATGTGAGTGTGAGAGAGACCTTTGCGCACTGACTTTGATATGTTTGAGAAAATAAAAAAATAATCCCCTCAGCTCTCAGAACATAGTAAATATAGTAAAGTGTGTTTATGCGTCCACTAAAATGTTTTGTTTTACTCAATAGAACACCATATAAAAGTTATAAAATTATCTAAAGGGTTAATGGTACCAACTGATGTTCAACAGTAAAAATGTAAGGTTTTACCTCTTCTCAACAGGAATAAACACCAACAGTCAAGAATGCATGATTGTATAGTGTCATGCCTTCACAATCAAAAAAATTTATTATAATGGAAGTCAATAGGGCAAGCCTCGATCATAATGAAAGGGTAGTCAATTTGAATAACCAAGGGTTAATCATCATGGTAAAAGCTGCTAAAGTGTGCTTATAAAACAGCATTAAATCTTCTATCTGAAGTATACACAACTTAGACCTCCTAATTCACCATGTGTTTAAGAAACACAAATTAGGCTGAAGAACAAAACAATCATACAGAAAGCATTTAAGTGTAAAACATGAGATTAGAAACAGGGTATAAATTCCTATCCAAACGTTAAGAGTCAGGTTTTCTATATACTGATCAAAGTGGGAGTAAAATACATCAAGGGGATAGTTGATAAAATAAAATAAAAACTGTAAATGCAGTCAGAAACAAACCTGTTCAAGACTCTTTTTTTTCTGTTGAACCCAAAAGAAGTTATTTTGAAAAACGTTGGGAAAAAACGTCCATACTATTTGTTTTTTATACTATAGAAGTGAATGGTTACTATTCTAACATTCTTTGAAATAACTTCTTTTGTGTTTAACAGAAAAAAGAAAGTCAAAGGTTTACAATCAGTTAATAGGATGAACTATCCCTCTACTAATGCTACAAAGGACTTATTCATTCATTAATTTTCTTGTCGGCTTAGTCCCTTTATTAATCTGGGGTCGCCACAGCGGAATCAACCGCCAACTTATCCAGCATATTTTTTACGCAGCGGATGCCCTTCCAGCCGCAACCCATACACTACGGACAATTTAGCCTACCCAATTCACCTGTACCACATGTCTTTGGACTTGTGGGGGAAACTGGAGCACCCGGAGGAAACCCACGCGACCACGGGGGGAACATGCAAACTCCACACAGAAATGCCAACTGACCCAGCCGGGGCTCGAACCAGCGACCTTCTTGCTGTGAGGCGAACGTGCTACTCACTACGCCAGCGTGGCGCCCCTACAAAGGACTTATTTCCAATAAAAACATCTTACTAGGTCTATAGTCTAATCGAAAGGTACCTGTGCAGGTGCTGCGGATAACGCAGTGGTCGATATTGGGGCTGCAGTTAACTGTGATTTCCAAACAGTGATGAGCGTTATGATGCTGTGCAGACTTATCATCAGGGTTGAACTGTGAGTGAAACAGCAATATTAGACACATGAAAAAACATGATTTATTGCAACTTATAACATCATGATTTAAACATTATTCAAATAATAAAAATGTTTTGCAATAAAACCATGTGCTAAATGTAAATAGCCTCAAAAAACTGTTAGCCTCACCCTGATGGTCATGTAGCCCACATATGCATCTTCAGATCCCTCCATAAAAACAAACGTTGAATCTCTAGTGTTTTCAATGACGACCTTGTCAGCTACCTTCCCTGAGGCTGAAAGGACAGAAAACAGGACTGTTAGTGACTTTAAGACAACAGTCTGGTGCAAGTCTGATGTTATCCCCAACATTTTAAGGAAAAGTTCACCCAAAAATGAAAATGTGTGCTTTATATACACACCCTCAAGTAGTTCCAAACCTTTATGAGTGCCTCTATTCTGTTAAGCTCCAAACGAAGCTATTTAAAAGGAAGCCGAAAACCGGTAACCATTGACTTCCATAGTATTTGTTTTTCCTACAATGGAAGTCAATAGTTGCTGGTTTTGAGCTTTCGCCAAAATATCTTCTTTTGGACTTAAAAAATATATATATAAATAAATAAAATTAAAAAATAAAAATTAATCAAACGGGTTTTGAACAAGGGAAGGGTGAGTAAATAATCTCTGAATTTTCAGTTTTATGTGAACTATCCCTTCAAAGTTAAGAATATATGTAAAAAAACAGAGCCATCAGGTTCACCTGCGCCAATCATTGTGATGGGGGATTCAATGTAGATCCACTCATCAGTGTAAATGCCAGAATGCACAAATATCAGGCCATCAAAGTGGGCCTCCTGCACTCCTCCCAGTGCATCTTCAATGGTGTCATAATACTAAAACCAGAGAAAAGACTGATATTATAATGAAGTTGAAAACGGCAGTGCATTTGCTGAATGTTCTTTAAAAAACTTAAACCGCTGAAGTCAAATGTCCATACCAACATATTTTCTCTGCCTTTGTATCTGGCTGGATTACTATAAAAGTGTTCTGCAAAACCAGGCTTTACGTGTGCTCCCTTATACTGTAGACAGAGAAACAAAAGCAAAGATTTAGCAAGGAACATTTATTCACATTTTAGCATCACTTTTGTTCCCCAAGATGGACAGTTTACATGAGTAAATGTGGCCTTAGTCATTTCATGACCTTTAGAAGGGTGAATACCATTGTTACTCAAATATTAGACAAAAGGCCTCACATTATAAAAAAATCATCATTCATATCCAGCATGACGTTAAAATGATTCTCCATAATCTGACTGAGGAAAGGAAACAGAAACCTAATCTCTCTTACCAATTGCTGAAAGCTCTCTTTCCAAGGGTTGGGTTGCTCATACTCTTCCGGGTTGATCTGGTAGAACTTCCCCGGTTCCGGATGCATCATGGGTCGCGTGTACTCAAACACTTCCATGTATAGTCTCTTCCTATAAAACAAACAAATAAACATGGTCAAAAAAACAACAAAATGACAAAACAATATGGTGGCAAATAGTTACGTTATAGTAGAAAATTTCAGTCTAGTTCTGTGCTTTCGAAGATCCAATCGAGCATCCAATCAGCACATCAGAAATATATCTAAAAGATCACATGGTACTGAAGACTGCTTTGAACACTGCTTTGAAAACAAAAATGAATCAGTCCACCTAAATTATAGTCTTGTTTCAATAATTATTCTCTCAATTTCTGAATAGTAGTGCATGTCCTTCTACATAAGACATATCAAAAATATCTGTCATGATTAGTGTTAGTAAAGTGCTAAACTCATCCTCTAATAAGAATCCTTACACTCTTAAATTCTTTTTAGGGGGGGCATTTGGCTGTAAATATAATCATAACATAACTCATGGACTGTTCAATTTATTCTATCACTAGTAGTGCACTTAACCATTAATTTTGCCTTCATCCTCCTAGAATTAAAGTTATTAATGTGCTTCTTAGGGCTAAATAATATATCGTTTGAGCACTGATATCACAATGTGTGTATCAGCAATAGTCACATCACATTGAGTTATTTTTATTTATTAAAAATTAAATAATAAAATATTTTAAAATTATTATTAGTAGTATTATTATTATTATTTATACAATGATGACTATGTTATTTCACATTTGATTGTTCTATTTCTGTACTTGAATACGGTTAGACTCCCCAGAAAACCATAAAGCACTGTTTATTTTTGCTCTGTCTTATTTAAATATGCTTGTAATTTACTATAATTTATGCAGATCCACTGCATAGAAAAACACTTGATCATCCCAGTCAACCCAAATTAATGAAATCTTTCCAACTGGAGCCATTTAAAGCATCTGATAAAATTATATTCATACCGTAATATATATCGCAGCAAAACAAAATATCGCAATGTCCAATTTTCCCAATATTTCGTGCAGTTCAAGTGCTCCTATAAATCAATCTATTATCAGTATATATAAATTCTCACCAGAGAATGGGGTCATTTGCAAGTTCACTGAATCGCTTGCATACGCAGGCAGCCTGGCACAGGTCCTGCTCGAGCAGGTAGGAGAAAATCTTCAGAACAACTTCATCCGGAAGCTTCTCTTGGAGATACTGCTCTGCTGGGGCAGCTAAAATAAAGACAACAGGAGACAGTTTTTAGACCAAACTGTTTGCAGACCAAAACCTTTGACAGAATGCTAAACTATTAATACAGTAACCACAACTGAGCAAATCGAAACCACAACTCTTCACTCACCGGGTAGGTCCTGGGATTTTCCAGACACTCTTGCACGTTTAGCTCTGTGACCGAAGTTTTCTGTGGCTGAAGTGGAGGCTCCCTGCATCACATAAATCAGACACATAAAACTACCGCTTTTTAGGTTAAAACATTAAGCCCAAAATATAGACTTTCAAATTATACTCCATTTAATTTAACGTGCACAACAGAAAGATCCGTCATTGGCCAGTGTAATCCATAAAAAAGTGTCTTTAATAGTAAAAAAAAAATTATATTTATATATATATATATATATATATATAAATATATAAACAAATTAATTAATCTACTCACCCATGTATTAGTCAAGAATGCAATCTATTAATTAAATTTATCAGTATTTACCCTAGGGTTACACCTTTGGGCGGGTGGGAGGTTTCTTGCGACCTAAATGACTAGAACTATTTATCACATTACTTGTGTTCCTTTGCTGTGAAAACATAGAAATCTTAAACTCTTCATTACATTTTTGACTTCACAGGATTGAGATGTAAACAGTCTACTGCATCATATTTGATACTTGAAGGACTTTAAATGATCAAAAGAAACAAAACGGTTATAATTGCTTTAACAAAAGCATTAGAAGAATCGTGGTAAAATATATTTATCAAATATGATGTACATATTCATTTGTTCAATCAATTAGCTTTGTAGGCTTACTGCACTCCACAGTTTTTCCTAGCATAAAATTAGAACATTTATTATAAAACAAAGCATTTTAATCTCTCCTCTCAAGACAAACTATTGAAATCTAAATTATTGACAATTGCATATTTAAAAAAAGTTTGGTGATTGATACAATGCACACAGCCTAGTTTAAACAGCCATTGGCTTAATGGACACTGCGATACGTTCACATGATGTAGGCCACAAATGAATGTAAACTGCAGCACCAAATCTAAAAGTGGGATTTACATTTCCACCTTCCTCTGCAGATATTTTGTAGTTAAAGCTACACATTTTTCAATGCTCTCTTCCTGCTGTCAGGAGTGAACAAATCTGAGTGGAATACGGAATATGCAGGCAGCAGAGAAATGTAAACGCACAACCATGTAGAGACCGAAATGACGCACAGCCAAGTTTAAAAGGTAAATAACAAAGCTGATTTGTTTGTTTAATGTTCTGTAGGAAAGAACCTTAAATGATGCCTGGTTGTGATATTTTGCTATATTGAAAATAAAATAACTTGATTTTCAAGAGGGGGCGGGGCACCCCAATATAATGATAGATTAAACACTGGGTATTATTAAATATTATAATTCAGGGCTCAACAATAAGGACTGCCCGATGGCCCGGGGACAGTGTGAGAGATGCTCGGGACAGTAGACAGAACCGTTACTTGCCTGATCATTTTAATTTGCCTGCGACTATTAATTGCATGCATATATAGTCTTAAAATCAATAAATAGTTTGTGCTTTCAAGTATTTGAATGCTACCTTCTCTGTGAAGTCATAAATGCCATATTGTTTTTTTTGGTTCCTCTTATCTGATTGGATGTTGTGAGCACGTTATTTTTTTCTGTAACCTGGTAAAAACCAACACAGCGAAAAGACGACAACACGACGGCAACATCAAATTATGAGGCTAAAAAAAAATGTCTGTTTTGTGATGTTTTGCTGTCATTTATAAGTCAGCCAGGTTTTGTTTTGCAATAAAATACCTGCACATTTTCCTTAACATTTTTAGAAATTCTTTTTGACGCATTATTTAAAATATGGGGCTAAAAACCGGCAATTAACTTTTTTTTTCTTTTTGGTGGGGCCAGTGAAAAATTTGGCAGGGCAAGTAAAAATCTGAACCACTGGTCCAATCGGGCCAGTGAAAAAAAAATCCTTAGCGTTGAATGCTGTAATTAAAAACATTTATAGTGCATCCTTTCGTCTTCATTTAATATACAACTGGAAAAAATGGACTGGTTAAATGTGGACATCTTTTGAACAATTTAAGCACATGTGAGCCATGTACAATCACAAAAATTGGGCAGTGTGTACATGCTATTTCAGTGAATAGATCTGTCTCTCGCTCACTGAACGTACAACCTTATGCATACTTAAAATTAACTATTATAATTTAGGCTTCAGTATTTTTTCTCAGTCAAAGTGCAAACCAAATACGTTTCTTAAGAGATTGAAATCTTTACCTCCATACTGTTTTTTGTGGGGCACACTGTTCTTTTAGGCAACAGGGACTTTCTACGAAGTTGGTATGGACTGTTTTGAGCTCCTGGACCAGATTCTTCTGCAACCATATCTGCAGGGATGTCCTCATCTACGAGAGCAAAGAAAGAAAGAAGGGGGGGGAAATCCATTCAGCAAAACAAATCTCAACCTGCCCTGCACAAGCTTAGACCCCAAGTTACACCATTCACGTTGCAAACTACACCTGCAGGAACATTTGTGCAAGAAAAACAGTTAAAAAAGCAAACTGTCAGGCTTCTCCAAAACCACTTCAGTGCAGGCGGCATTTCCATCCATCAGTTGGGGAGAACGACAAACATTTGTGCTCAACTCTTCATCGCCATACTTCCACAAAGCCTGCTTTTTTTTCATTCTTTGTACACTGCTATTTAAGAATTAAGTGTCGGCCTTCTCTATGCAACTAGTTTTGAAGTGCAGCACTTGTAAATTAAAGTGGCAACAACATTAGACACATGGACTCCTGCTTTATAAAGCTACAAATGTCAAAGTTCCCTACCTGTCCACCTCTGTTTGTGTGTGCACATCCCCTACCTACCTGTCAATACCTGGTGTACTGATCACCTGAGAGCCTTACAGTCTGTCCTTCTCTACAGCACATTTGGTACCTGGAGACAACATCCAAAAGTGAAAGATGAGAAGAGCAGCTAAAGCTTGACTCTGAGCTGTCACGAATTATACAGCAACTCAACAGCTGACTGTCCAACAGTAACAAAGACAAGAAAACAAAGGTTTATCAGGGCAAAATATCAAGACAGCACCTGTTTATTAAGTCCATATTTGTTCAGCCATGACTCTGCTCACACTCTCTGTCTATCACTCACTATACTCCCATATAGTCTGTATCTGTGTACAACATACAAAACACGCAGCATGGAGGAGAATAAAGACTCTGGTGCACAATATTATACACAAATAAATAAAATTACATTATTTTGCTTTCTAAAAGTCAAACTTCCCTTACTAGAGCATCTGCCAATAATATAATGATGGCAATACCACAACACTACGATGGTGAATTTTCCACAAAATAAAAATGTAAGTATTATATGAGATGTAATATACACCCTGGTCAGGCTGATGTTTTCATTGAAACCGACTAACTAATAACTGAAAACACCACTGCTGCACGTCAAACGTAAACAATGATGTTGTCAAAACGCACTGACCACTACTGGTCTAAAATAAATCAATAATCCCCAATGATGCTTGAAGAGAATACAAACCCAATGCATGACCACTTTATCAATGAATTGTCCCTGAAAGCCTGTCAGTGGGGGGTCTGTAACCCAGCTAAACGTGGAAACAAAGGTTTCTGATTGATCATCGCAGATGCACCTCCACCAGCAAAACCCAAAGGCCTTGTGCATAGCATCTAAAAACCTGCAGCATTAACCACCAGTGTGATACAAATCCCACTATGCACGAATCTCCAACAAAACAGCAGACAGCCTTTATCCACCCCCATTTGCTCGCTGTGAGCTCGACTACGCAGCTACTTACGTTAGCTAGCTTGCTACCTAGCAGTATGTAAACAGTTAACTTCACAGCTACCGCACTAAAAGCTATCCAAGCCCTAACAAACACAACGCAATTGAAGATATTAATACAGTCTGTTAAACACTCGGTGTGGTTCTGTTTGATCTAAACCAAACAGTGTTGTGTATCAATGGCAGCCCACACTGGATACTAGCAGCTACGCAGCGGAGATTTTCCAACCTAAATCCACTTCTAACGTCTCTCTTCCACTTATAACCCACACGAGTCATCTTAAACCGTATATAAATGAACATTTATCCTGTCACCAGGTTTAAAGTCACGGTGAAATGTGGCGAGTGTGTTAAAAGCTAGCCGTTTACACTTCTGGCTCCTGAAGCCCAAACAAAGCGCGGCCTGGCCTGTATATATACGCCTCGACGTTCAGAACACAAGCCTACTTAATCAGGCCGTGCGTTTTCGGGGCGGCCGTGTAAAGTCTGATAGATCAAGCACCGTACAGGACACGACACAACATTGAAGTGTTGTTGAAATAAACGTCCCCGTCTCACCTCTTTCTCCGTTGTTTCTTTCCGGCTGCACCGGGCGCGGCCTCGACACTCGCCTGGGTCTCCTGCTGCTCGCTCTGACGGAGTTCATTTGGCGAGGTGACTTTACCCAGAAAAAATACGCTTCCCTCGAACCTTATCCTGTTGTTCTTAGCATTTACACAATATCTCAGGTCTAAAACAAGTCAAATCACCCGTCTACGCCGAAAAAGAACACCAACCCGGGGCAGTTTTTCTTATTCGGGGTGTTGTTGGTGTTTTTTCGGACAGCTCCCCCCTGTGCTGAGCTCCGTGTCTCTCTCTCTCCCTCTCTCTCTAGCAGGAGGAGCCATTAACATGGACATGGAGAACATGCACAAGGGGGCACCACTATCAGTCTTTAATACATTTTTATGCCAAAGTACAATTAATACATTTTAAAAAGTATAAACTGGTAATCAGGTTACCAACCAGCATGAACTGGTTAGATTTAGATTCTGATAGACAGCTAAAACATGGGTTGCTTTAATATGTTTAAGATAAATAACCCATTCGATACTACTCTTACAAACAGTTTGAGACTTTCTTGAAATCAGAGATGCTTTTCTCCATTTTTTTCAACCCAAGTATGCCAATCCAGTTGAGAACCAAATGAGAAGTTTCTGCATGTTTTAGTCCCCTACTCAACTATAGTTCTTTGTTATCTTCATTTAAAGTTGTTTACTTTAATATGTTTTAACTGTTACTTTATTTACTTTATTTTCCATGATCTTTTATACATTTACTGTTTTTTCATTGCTCCTTCTAAGCTCTCCATTAGCTCTCCCTAGACCTTAGTTAAAACAAAATCTACAAACTGAAAACTGCTGCAAGTCTTTAAACCTGATATTTAATCATGTTAAGGTGGCAGATTTCAATGTTTATCTTTAATATGCATAGATGCATGAGTCTAGGAGGGGGTAATGTTGCATATGTGCATGCCAGAATACCAATTCAACGTCTTGCACACAACAAACATGACCTCTGATGTTTTTAAAACGTATCTCAATTTATCACGGCATCACATATGGAAATTTAGTCTCAAATATAGCAATATAATTGCCCTTTGTGCACGTTGACATTCAAAGGTCAGGCATTTCATTAAGACCCATTTGCTCTAATTTGCCTACCATACAATGATAACTTGAGTAAAGAAAAAAAAAAAACTTTTGGTTTCTTCTTGACTTTGAATTTGGACCTAAGTACAAAATTTAAAGTTGATCAAACAAGATCAGTCCCATTTTAAGTTTTAGAATTACATGTATAACAAATTGCCTGATTTATTCATTTGCTCAAGTTATCCATTAGATGGCGACATCAACACTATACAAATTCCAGATTTTAATCAACACAGACACACAATTCTTATTTAGAAAATATTTACTGTTGGATGATTAATGTTGAATATACGCACAAGAATGTGGTCTACAATATAACCTCCAAAAAAAGAAAAACAACACCAACAGCTGAAACCAAAAAGATTTGGAGTTTTAAAATGGAACCTTTTTTCTAATCTACTATAGATTGTATCCATTTCCATTATGCCATGAACCGCTTTACAGAAACATTGAACTTCTAACCCTCAGGTTGAACTGAGTTTGACCTTGCCAGAGCGTGACACTATCTCATTGACGAAGCTATTGTTTTTTCTGATGACCTCTGCCTTGAGTTTGTGTAGCTCCTCTTTGACAGCCTTGTCAGACATCCCATCAACAGGCATTGATTTAACCTTAGCCAGAAAAGCCTCAATGATCTTCTCCCCCTCCTATGGGTAAGATGACAAAACAGCATATATCAGCGTTAACTACTTATTATTACTCTAAGCATTTAATCCAATGAGCTGTACAGCAAATGCTATGTTTCTTTCAGTAACACCTCTCACCTGTTTCTCCATGTAGCGTTTCTTGGCTTTGGGTCCTGCTTCCTCCCCAGCACTGGAGATGTCTTGAAACTCCTCAAGCTCCAAGGCCTTCTCCCGTGCATTAGCAATAACATGTTTGGGGAAGTTAGCAAGCTCTGCCACATGAATCCCAAAGCTCTGGTCACACACACCTAAGTCAAATCAACCAAATATATCAGTACAGCTGCAATCAACTGGTAACGCTTCAAGCATGACTAAAAAGGTATAATGTAATGTTTAGAAAACCTGCAACCACAAAAATCAGCAAAGATGACATTTTAGGCCATTTATCATAAAAAGGTGGGAAAATGGATTTGTTTTTAAACTTACAGCAACACCAGTGGCTTAATATCCATATATGCTTGTGTATTACTTTAGGTTCGTATGTCACATGTATGTACCAAATTTTCACTAATATTTCATTCAATTGTTTTAGGCATTTAGGTATACTTGGCCAAGCTGACTTTGCAAATTACCATAAAAAAGCTGTCCAAATGCAAAAGATAGTTCAGATGTTTGAATAACATCTAGTTTTCTTGAGGTAAAAACCTAGAAGTAGTTAAAAATGTAAGCTTCTTAAATACTTAAAGGTGCAGTAGGTGATTTTCTTCAGAAACATTTTTTTTGTTGTGCTGGTTGAAAGTCTCTGCACATTCCAATAGTAATGATTAAAATAAATGATCTAAATGTATTTTTATGTTTTGGGTAAGGCAGAAGGCTAAAAAATGTTCATCCAATTAAATATTGGCGGGCCAATAATTCCCATAATTCTGATAAGTAGTCCAAACTGTCTATCAGCAAATGTAGATTTGTCTGTAGCCGTTCACACGCGTTCACCTGCACACTAGAGAGAGCGAAACAAATGCTGAAGCTGAATCAAAACTAAAAAGCTCAATTAATATTGGAGTTAAAATATTGGAAGGACGACACCATTGCTCAAGTATTTCTTTTAGACAGGTTAAGTTTTGTTTTAAAACTATTTAAGTCACGCAAAGCTGATGTAGATTGTGTTGTTACAAATGGGTTAAATGCACAGAAGTGTTGTTCAGCCACTGAAATCTCAACCAAATGTAACGATTTTCAGTTTCATAAGGGACCTCTACAGCATAATATCGTAGATTTTTATTTAGCTTAACAACAAAACCATTAAATAGCACTATTCAGCCTAGCCTGCTTTACTGACCTGAAGGTGGTTTTATATTCACATTGGTTCATTTTTGAACAATGACAACCTGTTACGTGCTCCCTATATGCTACTCTGCATATTCGCTCTGAAATAGCATACAAGTATGACTTAGTAACAAGTGTAATTTCTGCGTGCCGCTGGTCAAAGCACTAAGCATAGTCGCTTTAGCACAGCGTATGAGAGACCAGCGAGCCTTGCTTGCATGAAATATTGCACGTTATGACAAGTTTTGCTTGTTAACAACCCAACTGAAACATGCTAGATATAATACAGTTTTTCGTTGGGAATTGTAGTATTATAAAAGTACTATAACATTTTTTAACTGGTGAATGACATGATCTTTACGAGCGCATTCATAATATCAGGAGGCGTGGCTTTGAACGGCAGGGGAGGGATTGTATTTGAATGATATTATGCTAACCGGTTAGCATTTAGGCAGATCACCTACTGCACCTTTAAATCAACCATATGACAGAAGGTTCCTGAGGCAAAGTTGTTCAGAATGAGGCCCCGTTTACACTAGTGCGTTTTCGTTTTAAAACGCATAAGTTTTGCTACGGTTATGCCATCCATCCACACTACGCCGGAGTTTTCGAGGTGCGAAAACGGAGCGTTTTGAAAACGCTGGAGAGGGCGTTTTAATTCTAAAACGCTGCTGCCTCGTCTCAGTGTGGATGTGGGAAAACGGATATCTTTGGAAACAGAGGCGTGGCTGCTGAGATTTGCTACGTGATTGGGGCTTTGGGTCATTGCGTATCCTTTCCTTATTCGTCAAGCGCACATGGCTATAACGTCACCGGCAGACGGCAGACCAGCCTTCACTGTAAACACTGTATTTTCGATAGCCATGGATGTTTTATATTCATTTGTTACTTTAAGTAACAACTCAACCTCGTCGTCTGTCCTCAAAAAGACCTCTCTTGCTTTCTTTTCCATCGCGTTCATTGTTCAACCAGCGTTTGTTGACTAACAATAACCAAATGCCGAGCGAGACACGTGCTTCCTGTTTATACTTGAACGCGCATGCCCAGAGTGCGCGAATGGTGCGCGAATGGTCACGTGATATACGTTTCTGGTGGAGGGAGATCTGTTGAGAGACCCTAGTGTGGATGCGGATCGTTTTCATGCTAAAACGCCATTTTAAAACTAAAACGCACTAGCGTAAACGGGGCCTGAGATGACCTAACATAAGATATGAAGATTTAAGTTATGCATGTAACAGGATTATATAAGAGGCTTAATTTAATAGTGCCACCAGGTGGCTGATTTCCTTTAAAATTCTCACACCTCAAGGACAATAAATCAAACATTAGCACATTGTAAGGGGCTGTTTACACCTGGTCACTTCATGCATTTTTCTGGGGAGGAGTGACGCAATCAAGACGGATATAAATCCAATCACTCAGACCCCTTCTGGAGGTGTTCTGGGACACATTTCAGACAAAACTGGACAGGTCTAAATGCATCTGGTTGTTGAAACCAACTATGTAAAATTTACTCCAACCGAAGTTTAAAAAAAATAAACGAGAGCAAGCACATGTTGTGGGCTATATGACCGTAAGATATAAAAGTGCAAATCCATAAGAAGAAGGCCACAGATGACAATTTAAATTAGCATTTTATTTTTGAACAACTGGGAGGTGTAACAGGAGTAAACGGGCCCCAACTGTTGCCTCAGTTTTTTTCCTTTTATATTGCAACCATGTGACCAAACTGTAAGATTTGTTTTCAGATTGAATTCCTACAGCACTATATGGTGAAAATTCAAGTTACAATTTTTTGGCTCTGGCCACTTAATGTTTCAGGCCCAAATTATTGACATTCAGACTATAGAAGATCTTTTTATGTTGGTTTTATACACCCATTACACACCCAAGCATCTAAAAATCATTATAAACCACCATAAACAATACTTTAAAGATTAAAGAGTCACATACCTTTTTTGACCTTGTAGAGCATGGTGAGAGTGCTGTCTGTGGTCAGGGCAGTGACGTGGAGGTTGCGGACAGTGGGCACCTGCTGTGCCAGCGCCGTCAGCTCATGGAAATGAGTTGCGAACAGGCAGAAGGACTTGAGGCGGGTGGCGATATACTCTGAGATTGCCCAGGCCAAACCAAAGCCATCATATGTGGATGTGCCTCTGCCCAATTCATCAATAATGATGAGAGAATCCTCAGTGGCTGACCTAAAAACACAAAATACAAAACATTAAATGCACTCACATGGCTTCTGAAGCTTTTGATCAAGACCAAATTTAAAGGGAACATAATATGTCAATATATTTTGTAAATGAAAATTGTTAAAATGCACACAAGGAATTGAAAACACTTTTAAAAAGTTGACTCCTAACCGTAGAATAGCTGCTGTCTCCAGCATTTCAGCCATAAAAGTGGACACTCCTTTAATCTGGCTGTCACCCGCACCAACTCGAGCCAGAACACAGTCCACCACGCTCAGCTCGGCCTCATCACAAGGCACAAAACAGCCAATCTGTGCCATCAACACTATCACACCCACTTGACGGATGTAGGTAGATTTACCACCCATATTTGGACCTAAAAACCAGAAAAAAAACACTTATAATTTAAGTTCTTAACCATGTTCCCAGAGCCTTTCCAACTCTGCATTTTTCCTTTGCATGGATCAAGTGTGTTTGACAGTGTTAGGGTTGTTCCCGGAGAACCACAGGATTCAATACATGACTCTTCCATTTTGGGGAGAACTTAAAAATATATATAATGTAAAAGAAATAAAACTCTTCTAGTTCAGATTCAGATCACTAATTACCTGAAATAAAAACTCAACTTATTCATCCACCTCATGAACTTACTTGCCTAGCTACATAGTAGTCAACAGAGTCGGGTGTAACGTGTTCCACAGTAACACGTTCCTATATTCTAATGACATTTTTGGGGAAAGCATTAGTTTAACGAATCACATTGATTACAGTTACTAAAGTCAGCGTAATTGCGTTACATATAAAGATTTTATAAAACAATATTTGCTTTTTTTTTTTATCACGTTTTTAGCTGCAACGTCAGTTAATGAGCATTCACTTTTAAGAACACAAGCTGAAATAGCTGCTGACGAGAGTGCTAGCATCTTTAAGTGGAAATATAGACATTACTTTGATTTCTTTGAGTGTAAAAACAAAAGTATTATTGTATACTGCAGTCTATGTCCAGTGTCTAAAGAACTTTCAACTGCTCTTAACTGGACCAGCAACTTGAACAGAAAGCATTATACAACAAAACTCGTCACCAAGGAGAACACCGGTGCCCAAAAACACTGCGGCACAACTCAGCCTAAACAGGCTAAAACTAGGGATGGGCGATACCAATATTTTTGTTTCCGATCAGATACCAAGTATTTCAAGACAAGTATCGTCGATATCGATACCAATACTTTAAATATTTTATAGTGATTAAAAAAAAAAGGTTATCACCTTTATTATAATTATTATTATCATCATCGTCATTATTATTATTATTATTAATATTCAATTAAACACAAAATACATGATTCCTTTTTACATTTATTAAATAAAAGAACTAAAATTGCATGGCACCATATATAATAAAAAATAATACACTGCAGAAACCTTGTATAATTAAAAAGTACATCTCTCCCAGTTATTATGTGTACCTAAACTTTGTATTTTATTTGATAAACAAGTTTATTTAAAACTATTTAAACTAAACTACAAAAAAATCTAAATGTCTTTACTTGAGTAGGCTACAGTATATTATTCTGAACCCTGTGAAATGTAACAGAAATCTGACATATGCCAATTTACGCAAATTACATAAATGACAGAGTTTAGAGTAGGATTCCCCCTCAGCTTTGGCATATTAATATTACAAAGGATAATAGATAATGATTCCCCCTCAGCATATTATATTTACAGTGTGTGCATCTGTGTGTTCATATGAACATATATCAGGTAAAACTTAATATAAACTGGCTGTCTGTATTGAACTCGACTCGACTTTTTGTCAAATAATTCCCACTTGGTTAGCTGGATAATGACCGGATTTCTTAAAGGATTCTGCCAAAGTTTTACAACCTGCGCTGGGTGTGTGTGGGGTGTCTGTACTAGCCGTGAGCTAACGCTGACCCATTAGCGGAGATACAGCGGAAGGATATTATAGTTCCCATTCGTGTTCCTATTTAGGTAAATATTTTTATAATATGTGGCGCTATAATTATTGAGATATTTTACTCAGTAAGAAAACCCCCAGAAAAGATCTATACTTTTACTTAAGGATCGATCCTTTTGATACATTCCCAGTATCGAAAATATCGATACTTCAGGATCGATCCGCCCATCCCTAGCTAAAACGGATTTTTGTGCAGGACTGGAAGTTTAACTTCTGAAAATCTGAAAAGCGTAGCTGCTGATGGGGTTCAACATTTCCAATAGAGGCGCATATTGGGAGCGATGCGCACGCACGCACTCACATATTCCAGATTTCATGTATTCAACATTTGAGTGTTTACAGTTTGTCTCCACAACGGCAGACATAGTAGGCTATGTGTTTTTCCAACTATGAATGTCAATTGTTATAGGTATTCAGTTTTCTTTCTTCAAAAGGTCTTCTTTTGTGTTCAAAAGAACAATGTAAGTCAAATAGGTTTGGATTAAGTCAAGGTTAAGTAAATGATAGAATTTTAAGTTTTGGGGGAACTCTTTAAATCTTTTGAATTCGTCAAGCTGCTGTGTTAAACCCTGTGTGGTGTTTTTTCAGTGAATATTAAATTACGGAAAGTAAATTACGGAAAGAGCTGCAGTTTCTTTTGTTTTCTTTATATGTTTTTAAAGTGACTTGGTAATTAGAAATCTGATTACTTTTTTACTTTAAGTAATTAGTAATGTAATCAAACTACAATTTTTCCAGTAATAATTAGTAGCTTGTAATCTATTACTTTAAGTAACTTACCCAACACCGGTAGTCGACATTTGAAGTGGATCATCACCTTTCATCCTAAAACTATAAAACACCCATTTCTTGTCTTATGACAATTTAGAAAAACATTTCGATCCACTTCAAATGTTGACCACTGTATATAAACTATTGCAGTTTAACCATGTGAGGTACATAAATACTAATAAAATGAGATTAAAAGGATTCTCTTTATTTAGTTGTAAAACTATTTGCTCATATGGATGCACACATACATTAGCGGTCACTGTGTAAATCTAAGACAGCACTATTGACATGTCAGTCATTGCATTTACTCATGCATTTTTCTATTAAATTACTGATTTTCTTTTAAATAATCCTACCAGCCTTTTCCTTGGGTAAGATTGCTTATGTTTTGAGTGTCATTTTCACATCCTGTTATACCAGTGGCAATGTTCCACTGAAATGAACACGTCTGCTATTATTTAGGTTAACAATCAAGAGATAATTGAATTGTTCATTTAAACAACTCCTGATCAATTAAATTTGTACAAGTTTAAATCCCAGATCCTGTAATGCAAAAAAGAGCTCACCAGTGATGATATGAAACATCTTCTCTCCTCTTGTGAAGGTGACATCATTGGGAATGAAAGCCACATCATCCTGGGCTTCAACACAAGGATGCCTTGCTGCCTTCAGAACGAGTCTCCCTGAACCCTTCTCTAGTATTTTTGGTCTTATGAAAGGCACTGGAGCAGCATGGGACACCACAGCGAAGCTCACCACTGCATCCAGCTGAGAGATCACCTCATTCAGAGTCTGTACTGGATCCACATAGCCTATGGTACCAACACAAGTGCATTAGTCATACTGAAAGTGCAAACAACATTAATAGGTGATTGTCTTTAGAAACTATTTTTGTTACGCAGTTGAAATTCTTTTCACATACTGATGAAAACATAGTCATCGTTAAATTAAGTGCTCCAAATATATTTATATGTATTTTAATATTCCGTGGGAGGTGCAGGTCCAAGAAAAGTTTGTCAAATAAAAACTTTTGGTCTGAACATTATGATAGACTGTTCTACAACACAGTCAAGATGCGTAATTGCATACTTCCAAGCACCCTGTTTGCATACTTCTGAGACCCGTTTGCACAGAAAGGATTTATTCATTAACACATTCATGAATTCAGACAGAGAATGGCTTGTTTGTTATCATAATTACTTAGAGTACTTCTAGTTTTCCCTCTGGTGAAGGTTAAGTATTGTAGTGATGTTCTCTAGAGCACATTCATGAAGCTTGGCTATGAATGGTAATTTGCATGGTGGGACGTAGGTTTTCAGTGCTATCAGGCTAATGTTAGCATTTTCTAAGATGTCCTATTGCACCTTTAAAAAAAATCTGAAAACAGTTTAACGTGATGAAAATGGCTATCGTTCAATTCCATTTAGCTGAATGTAGCATAATTAGGAGCCACAGATATTGAATTGGTTATGCCTACATGTTTTTTGACTCTCAGGGTGCTTTCACACTAGCACTTTTGGTCCGCACCCGGGTTCGTTTGACGTCATAGTACGGTACGTTTAGCTAGTGTGAACACGTCTCCTGAACTCGGGTGCGCACCCATGAACCGTACACGAGTCTGCCTGAAAGAGGTGGTCTGGGGTACGGTTCATGTGAACTCTGGTACGGTTCACTTGTAGTATGAATGCAATTGTACCAAAAGCCAGAAGTGAACCGTCAACAATACAACAAACTATAGTTTTTATAACGTTCATTCGTGTGTGTGTGTGTGTGTGTGTGTGTGTGTGTGTGTGATTATCGTGTACTGTACCTTGCTGACAAGCGGGACTGAGCCAGGGCAAACACAGTGATGCTTGTCTCCTCCAAAAACAGCTTGGACATTGTGTGATGTTCTGAACGTGTATAATATGTTTGCAGCAGATAGACGCAAGTCGCTTTCTGTATGTCCAAAACCAAAAGGTTCAGTAAAAGCGAAACGACCGCGATGTGTGGACGTCTTTCCATTTTGGCGCTTTGCTTTTGTGTCCGTCGCCTGGCAACAGCCGCAAACAAAACATCGGCTTGATGACGCAAGCGTACCGGGGTTCAAAAGGAAAAAAGACAGTGTGAACACAAACCAACCAAGAAGGTGGCAAGGGGAGACAAATCGAACTTGGGTACGGTCCAGGCAATTGAACCAAGTGTGAAAGCACCCTCAAAGTTTCAGAGATCATGCTCTTGAGTTTTATTAATGACAAAAAAATCATTTCAGGTAGAAATCCCCTAACGTTCTTGTATTAAAAAAACAACAACAAAAAAAACATCACCAACATCGTGAGTGGCCTGAGGCTGAGTAAATTGGAACAGTCCATTTATGCTTAAACTATCATAGTAACTTACTGCATCCATAACATCCCTTATTTACAATAAAAGCCAAAAAACACAAAGAGGAAAAAGAAAGAAAAAAAAGGTTTATTTTCCAACATTAATCAACGACTCACCTGCAGCAATGCTGATGATTTCCTTGACGATGGCATTCTGAGCCTCTTCATACTCTTCTCTGCTTTTAGTGTACTCTTCATTCAAAGAGCTCAGCTTACTGCGAAACAGACACAACTCAATCATTTACCATTCACCCTTCATCATACCAGTGATTATAATGTTCAGAACCCATATCACCCTTATCATTTGCTTAAGTCAAATTTTCTCACTCATGCTGAGGCATAGAAAGAAGTGCATGGTGCTTGTCAATCACAATCCATCAGCGTTTTCAAACAAATAACAAATCAAATACACAAGTGCTAGCAAAACAACATTTATGGTTTGTTAAATCCACACTGATATCTTTGGAGAGTAATAATTTCTTTAAAAATATATAAGGATGATTTACTGTGCTTTGTTTACTTCAGATACACTGTTTATGTTCCTAGAACATTTACTCTATTGCTCTCAAAGTTAAACAGCCACTCATGTTCCATAAATGAATATAATCCAGTAGTTCTGATCTCTTCTGCAGCGTAGATTAACATGATAGGGCCCACCACCATTCAGATCAAAAAATGTGATCATTAAGCAATTTAAACAACAAAATACATGTTCTTATACATATTTGCGAATGGGAATATGAGTTATTTAACAATGTAATTAGGAGGTTTGTCAATATTTGCAGAAAAGGTAAAAAAAAAAAAAAAAAAAAAATCAAAATCAAAACACATCACCGGAGCTGTGATTTCATGTGATAAACTTGATGCATTGTCACAGAAACTTTAGCAATGTGTTCTAAATAAAGAAACATTGAGAGGGTGGGACAGTGTAACCCCTCCCCCTTTTAAACAGCCAATAGAATTTGTTTTATCACCACTCTGCCAGAGAGAGTGGTTGATGTGAAGCCTCATGAAGGGGGTGGGGCATGTCAGATATTAGAGAGTTTTTTACTGGTCACAATTTGATGAGAAACTGAAGTATGAGGTGATGTGAATAAAACAGTCGATCTATTTAGAGGGAAGTGACAAACTACAAGCTTCACATGTTTCTATCAGTTTTATTTGTTCTAAACGCAAATGTTTGAGCACACTAGACAATAGATATCCTACAAACTAACAATAGTGATACTGACATCTAAAAAAAACAACAACAAAAAAACAAACTTTATTTTCATTTCATGGGACCTTTAAATTCTCGTAAGGGTTAAACACCTCATGCGACATCTCTCTTACCTATTAGTGAACCGCACTCCATTCTTCTGAACATCTAAAGTTGTGAATTTCTTGTTGTTGCGAAGACTCTTTTCTTCTTTGCACGTAACTCGGAAGAAATAGCCAATTTGCGCATTGGATTCAAGCTTCACAGTTTTGGCTGCTTCCAACCCTACAGCACAGATCAACAAATTAAAAAAAAGAGAAAGATATAATGAGATTAACATCGAAATGTTTAATCAGAAAATGCACTTAACATGCAAACTAGGTTTAGTTACCAAGCTCACGAGCCGCGCTACTCAAGGCGGCCTGCATGGCTTTCTCCAAACGATCCATGTTTTCCCTGAGCTCACTCAAAATGGGATCAAAGGATGGTTTCACCAGAAACTCATGGTGTTCAATCTTAAAAACAACACAACAGTGTTATAAACATTAGACAACAAACTGTTTTCAAAGTCTGTTTATCACAGTATTGCATAGCCAGTCCTCAGACTGATGGCTGAAGGTCTAGATAATTTGTCCACTTTGTATGGTCAAGGACCACCCATGATGCTACATAAGTGACAAGTTAACAAACCAATCACGTTTTGTTTTGTGGCATATTTAGGGTGTGGAAAGGTCAGCCATTGTGCAACTGCAGCATTGTCATTCACGGATAGGGCTAAAAGATAAATCGCATGCGATTGTCGTGCGCATTATTCTATAAAGCCGGAGTTCTGTCAATTTGTCCTACCTTTTCAGATTGTCCTACCTCCCATTCAGAAAGTAGGTAGCACATTTTGATGACGCAATATAAATATGCTAACATCAGATTTTGCTACCAGTGTAAATTTTTGGTCACACTTTATTTTAATGGTCCAATTGTTGAATTTAAGTTACATTGCAACTAATTCTTATTAGATTTTAAGTAGACTGTTAGGTTAGTGTTAGGGGTATGGTTAGTGTAAGATGACATGTACTTGCAAAGTTAGTCAGTTAAATGTCTGTTAAATGTCAGTATCAACAGATATTAAGTAGACAGTCTACTAATAGTCAAATGGACCATCGAAATAAAGTGTTACCAAATTATTTATGTGGAATAGTGTGATACGAATCTGTGATATTGCCCTAACCTACCTAATCCCTAACTCCAACCAAAATACAGTGTTGGGAAGCAGAATCTGACGAGTAGGATAAAATGTGATGACACCGGCTCTGCGATCAGCTGTGAATCTCAATCTCAAATAATCTTACTGCGATATTGACAGCTGTTTCCGTAGCTTCTCGGTGAACTACGGTCCTTTGCAGTAAATGTTGTTAATGTTAAACCTGAAAGCACATGCAAATACCACATATGACGTTTGTGTTCAAAAGGTAATTTATAGCTTCAGTCGAGTGTTTGAAATAAGTCCTTATTTCATCATGTGTCTTCTTACACAGAATAAAGCCCACAACATATTTATATATTAGCATTCTAAACAGTGACAAAGGCATTGTATCATTGCATACACTACTATCAGAAAAACTATAAGAAGAACTCGGATAAACCAGATGTTGTCATGGTGCTTATTACTCCTGTTAAATCAAATGAAAGCGGTTATATCTTATACTTATCCCACGCGATAAAGATTTACCACAGACTGGTATTTCCTGGCTTTCTAAGGGCATATTTGGTTGTCATGCGAGACTTAAAAGCATCCTCTGGCCTTCCGGAATAGATTTACTACGGATCACATCACCGTACTTTTTCCTCACATGACGTGCAAGACCATCACTGCTTTTGCTAAATCGCAAATGTGATTTATGTCAATATATCACTCAGCCCTATTCACTGACGTCTTAACGTTTACAACAACAGCACATCAATTTCCTACATTATGTCAACAAAACAGAATTATTTTTTGCGTTCTTATTTCGGTGTCATTACTACTTAAAGATCATGCAGACTGAGAATGCAACCCATTAGTCTTCTTTGTTTCATAAAAGCAAATGGTTCTGTTGTATGTGTGAACAAAATGTAAATAGAAAAAATGAGATGGAAGACAAGAGCAGACCTGGTACATGTCCAGTGTGGTTTCAATCATCTCCTGAAATTTAGAGAAGTCTGTGACGAGGTCGTTGAGCGGAGAGATGAATGCCGCACGCAGTAGGACCTGATGTTTTCCTGTTAACACACAGTGGAACAATACTGAAGTAACAGTACCATTACTTGCCCAAAAATGTAGCGCGAGTAAAAGTTTCTTTTGTAAAAATAACTCAAAGTCTGAGTAAAAAGTAGCTCTTTTAAAAGTACTCAAGGGTAGTGATTATTATGCAGTGAAAGGCTTGTGTGTTTGCATCACATTTGTGCATGTGTGTGTGAAAACGGAACATCCTATAGTGCATGTAGTCATTGTTTAAGGCCATTTGTCAATTTCAGTCATCATGGGTTATAGCGTATAAAGATTTGACATCTTAGACCCTTTTAATGCTTCACATTTTTAAAACTACTTTGTAAATTACAGTTTCTGAAAGAAAAAAAAGAAATACTCAATTACAGTAATTTGATTATTTGTAATTTGCTACTTTACACTGCTGTTCACAGATTAAAACAGAGCCATCACTCATTTTGTCCCATAAAAAGGATTGTTGCTTTGAAGCCTGGTTTATACTCGACGGAGTCCACTAGTTCGTTGAGTGCGTGAGGCGAATGTGACGTCATCGCGGAGATTGCGGATGTTCGCTTTGGGTGCGCCCGACATGATTTCGGCTGGCGGAGCGCATGATTTTTTTTTTGAGATTTGAGCGAACAGTGCACACGCCGCCGCGTCTGATTTGAGTTGAATATGAAGCACTTTTGAAGAGATTTTGTCTGAAACAGGCTCCACTGTACAGACACTTTTATGATCCATGATCATAGAAATAACCAGGTGATCAATAATTCTTGGCTAGAAATTGTAACAGCCGTGGAAAGGAGGAGTTTTTGTTAAAAGGTTTGGAAAAACCTGAGGGATAAGTTTATTAAAGCCAAAAGAGGCTATGGCAAAAGTGGAGACCCAGCTTCACAATTACAGAATATATTTTTCCACCAGTCATAGGTCTAACACTGATGTATATATTACAATTGAATTCAAAACAATAGTTACAAAACTATAATTAAGGAAAAATTATGTCTTTGATAACTGGAAAGGAATATTTGAACCATTCGGTTTACAAAATGATGCCCACCTTTATTTAGGCTTTTTTGGTGATTATGGTCAGGAATGTTAGACCATTATTGCCTTTTTAGCATAAGTAGAGGACAGAAACTAGCCAGACAGTAATCTGTGAATTGTGAACTGGGCTACATCTAAAAAAACATATGTATTATTTAGTACGTTTTTTGCTTTTATTCTTTCAGTAATACAAAATATATATTTGTATAGCAACCTGTGCTCTAGTCATTATTTTTTTTTTAAATTGTAATAGGAAGAACTGTCCGAAATAAGAACAAAAGCAAGTGATGCATCACAGTTTGATTTAATTTATTAGTCTTCTTGAGTGGTTATAAAAATCTTTACAATCATAAAATCAATTTATAAAAACAATAAAAATAATTAATTTAAAAATATTGATCGATATAATGAGATGACGTAGTTCCTGAAACTTTCTAATTCTGTTTATCCGTCTGACTTTACGGTCAGTTTCTTTTGACCGCCCCCTGTCGTTTTAAACAATATCACAATGGCGAGCGTGGCAAGTACCAAAGCCTCGTCCGTTTCCCGAGGTGCACACGCAGTCAGCGGAGGCACGCAATGCAGTGCCAGGCGAAAGTATAAATCCAGCTTAAGGGAGAGATCACCCAAAAATGAACTAGTAACATGTGTTTTTAAACTTGAACATTACTTTTTACTATTGACCAAAAAAACAAGATATTCTGAAGAATATTGGATAAAAACAGCCGCTGACATTCACAGTAGGAACAAAAGATACAATGGACGTTAATGGCTGCTTGTTTCCAACATTCTTCAGAATATCTTTCTTTGAATTCAATAAACGAAAGAAACTCAAACAAGTTGGGAACAAATTGACAATGAATCCTGTTTGGAAGAATTATCATGTTAAACGCAAACTATAAGGTTTCAGGGAACATTTTGCTTACCACTGTATCTCTCCAGTGCCAGCACTACATTTGGCAGTTGCCCCACAGCTTGATAGACCCGGTAACAGTCCTGTAAATTGGAGCTCTGGCGCTGGAACTTCTTTGCCATCCGATTCAAGTCAGGAAAGCGGCGAAGTAGATCCTCTTGACAACTTTTCCTCAGCTCAGAGTCCTCCACAAATGTCTCCACAAGGTCCAGTCTGGGCATGCACAAGCAGAGGTATAGTCTCACTGTACTTTGCAAAAGTTCAACTCAAAGAGGCAACGAATACTTAAATTATGCTGTGAATCTGAAGTAATGATTTCATTATGATTTTAATTCAGAGGTACCAATTTGATTAGCAAACCATCCATGGTGGGAAATTGTAAATGGAAAAATAACCAAGAACACTGCAATCTCGGAGTATAACAACAGCTACAAAATTTGTCCAGTCAAAATCAGAGAGTGAAATCCTTTTTGCTTAATTTGAATAGCATTAAAGAGGTGGTTCAGAGTGTATTTTTTACTGCAATGTTAAAATAAAGCATCTATAAAGTATTTATAAAGCATATAAAGTATTTATAAATAAAAAAAAATTACTATTCCATAAACCATGGATTAACACAATAAAAACAGCATGAGTGGAAAATCTCACCTTTCTTCTATCTTGTTTTTGTCAATGAGAGGCTGTTTGATCCACTGGTTGACCAGTCGCTGTCCTTGTGGAGTGCGGCATTTGTTCAGAAGTCCTGCCAGAGAGTGAGTGCCTGTAGCATCATCAGAGGAACCCTGAGAAATGACAGAAACAAAACATAGATTGTATCCTTGGCTGAAGAAATGGCCTATTTCTAGGTTTTCATTGACCACTAACCTGGAAGAGATTGAGGGCCTGTACAGCAGCATTATCCAGACGCATGTACTGGTTGAGGTCAAAGGTGGTCATCTTGAAGGACCCAAAATTGGCCTCATCTGCGAGGAGCTCCAGGTATTTGATGACTGCCTCCAAGCAAGACATTGCAATCTGGAAAAAGTGATATTATGATGAAATCTCCAGGCAAAACCACCTGAATTTGAACACTGGTTTTTAAATGAGCAAACAGTGCTTTCTGAAGCTTCAAAACCTTGAAGAATCTTCAGTTTTCGTTGGATCATTACCGTTTTGAAATTGTTCAAAAATGTAATTCTAATCAATACCAAATCACTGAACAGGTTTCATAGATTTTACCTGATCATGGATCAAATTTGCAATTTTGTAAATGCTTTAATGACACATTTATAAAATAAATAAAAGCAACAATAGTGAATAGTCTCTTTTTGGCATGTTTAGAAACATTAAAAAATGCCTTGAAAATGCACACATACTACGAAAGTATTTACTATTTAATGAAATTATTTAAGTTAAGTGCGTTTATATGCTGTACTTTTAATTTAAAGTAGGCAATGTTTAAAAAAGTCAATTCTAACGCATGTTTTGCCTGAGGTTTTGGTGCATTTACATGTTTTGACCACCAGGTGTCTCTTCCACATGATGTTTCAAAAGCTTTGAAAAGGAATCATTTTGTTCAATTGTTTTGAAGCTTTGAAAAGCATAGTTTCTCCTATCACTAGTGGCACATCCCCAAACCTTTTTCTCCATCTCAGGAAGGGCAGCGCTGGACACGGTCTCTCCTTTACGGGCCTTCAGTAGCCGATTCAGATCCTGCACAATGTCTTTGGTTGTGAACTCTGACTTCTTCCTGTCTGTGAGCAGAATGCCGCCACGCTGCACCACCTGAATCATCGACAACAACCATAAGTATTGTCAAAGGATGCAAATAAATCAGATTTATGATGTTTATTTATTAATGCTAGCTAATGGTTTTTATTTATTTGATTAAAAACACTGTAAAATGGTTGTATAGTTAAATAAACTACAATTCAAAAATAATTAATTAGATTTTAAAAGCGAGTATGTACCTGCTATGGCAGATCTGTGTTTTCAGCAGTAATTTCTCAGAAATCTGATAAGGTATTATGCTATATTGGTGCACGGTGGGATAATCATTATATATTTTTCAGCATTCTAAAGTTAAAAATAATAAATGTAAAAGAATACTTTTTTTATATTTGAAATATAGCTCATATTACATTATAAAAAGTGCTCATTATGAAAGGGTTCACTGTTAGTATTGAATTCTTTCTTTTTAAAAGAATCATTAATTTCCAATAAATCAGTCTTTTTCCTTTCAAGTCATATTTATTTTTAAAAACCATAAATTTAGATCGTAGTGTATGATGGTTTACACAAAAATGTTTTGAAAATCAACAATAAGAAATGGTTCTTGAGGATCAAATGAACTTATGATGATATTATGTAGACTACTGTATGAAAAGGTGTTTATTATGAACTGCATTAAAACTAATTACCAACCATCAGTGGATTTGCTAAAGATTAAGTGTAACATTGTTATGAGATTTTTTCATGTATACAATAACAAAGACTATAAATTAGTAAAAGAAAACAAATAATAATTGCATAGAGAAAGAATATATGTGGAATAACTTTAACAACATTTATTTCCAGGTGATGAACAATAAAAACAGACAGCCATTCACCATCTTTATTTTTAAACACATTCTACAGTTTCTATTAAAAGTCACCTGTTTAAGTTTGCCCAGGTCTCCTCCTGAATCTCCCACAGGAAGCACACACTCTTTGGGGCCGATCTGCACAAGAAGAGCCTCCAGGTTGGAGAACTGATCGTTGTCAGGGAACTCGCACACACCAAGTTTCCTGAGGGTACTGTCCACATAACCAACACCGACAACGCGCTGGCCATCAGTGCCAGTGCCAAGACGAACACCCACCACACCGACAGCACCCTCAGCAGGCCCTCCGCCACTGCCAAACAGAATCTCCTCAAACTGAGTCAGGTTTCCTGGAGACGCCTGAATGCAAAACACACAACAGGCGAATGCAGGAAAAGTCCGTTTAGCCCTCATAATTATTTGAGTTTTAGTTGATTTGAGTTGAAGAGGTGCATAAAAAAGTAGATAGATTGAACAAGTAGATAGATAGAAAAGTAGATAGATAGATAGATAGATAGATAGATAGATAGATAGATAGATAGATAGATAGATAGATAGATAGATAGATATTACAGTGCAACAATAATACAGTAGGTCAGTGGTTCTTAAACCAGTATTGGTACACAAGCTTCCTTCCAGTGGTACGCAGAGGAATGTCTGAATAACTAAAGTAAAAAAAAAAA
>CAIGQQ010032764.1:2560439-2596635 GCA_903798035.1 Danio albolineatus | reverse complement strand
ATTATTATTATTATTATTATTATTATTATTATTATTATTATTATTATCGTACGTTCGTTCGTTCGTTCGTTCGTTCGCTCGCTCTCATCCACTTTTCTGGGGCCGGGTCGCAGGGCAGCAGTCTTAGGAGAGAACCCCAGACTTCCCTCTCCCAAGACACTTCCTACAGCTCCTCCAGGGGATCCTGAGGTGTTTCTAGGCCATCCACAAGATATAGTCCCTCCAGTATGCCCTGGGTCTTCCCCGAAGTCTCCTCTCAGTGGGTCATACCTGGAACACCTCCCTAGGTAGGCGTCAAAGAGGCATTAGCTACCTCAGCTGACTTCTCTCGATGTGGAGAAGCTCGGAGTAGAGCCGCTGCTCCTCCACATCCAGAGAAGTCAGCTGAGGTGGCTAATGCCAGGTGACAGAGCTCCTCACCCTATCCATAAGGGTGCACCCTGGCCCCCTGCGAAGGAAACTCATTTCAGACGCTTGTATTTGAGATCTTGTCCTTTTGGTCATGACCCAAAGCTCATGACTATAGGTGAGAGTACAAACGTAGATTGACTGGTAAATTGAGAGCTTTGCCTTTCGGCTTAGCTCCTTTTTTACCTCAACGGACCAATAAATCGACCGTATTACAGCTGCCGCTGCAATGATCTGCCTGTCAGTCTCACGTTCCATCCTTTCCTCACTAATGAACAAAACTCCAAGATACTTGAACTCCTCCACCTGGGGTAACAACTTTCCTTTAACCTGGAGCGGGCAAACCACCTTTTTTCGGTGGAGCACCATGGCCTTAGTCTTGGAGGTGCTGATTCTCATACCAGCCGCATCACACTCAGCAGCAAACTGCCCAGGTGCTTGCTGAAGGTCCATGTTTGATAAAGCCAAAACAGCAACATCATCTGACATAACAGAGATGAAATCCTGTGGTCCCTGAACCAGACCCCTTCCAGCCCAAGGCTGCGTTTTGAAATTCTGCTCATAAAAATTCTGAACAGAATTGGTGACAAAGAGCAGCCCTGCAGAGTCCAACATGCACTGGAAACAAGTCTGACTTATTGCCACAGAATGCCATGAGGGACACGATCGAATACCTTCTCCAAGTCCACAAATTACATGTGGACTGGTTAGGCATACTCCCATAAACCCTCAAACACATAGCTGGTCCAGTGTAACACGGCCTGGACAATAACCTCATTGTTCCACCTGGATCCTAGGTTCAAACATCAGCCGGATCCTCCTCTCCAGTACTCTGGCATTGACATTCAGGTAGGCTGAGGAGTGTAATCCCCTATAGTTGGAGCACACCCTCAGGTCCTCCTTCTTAAAAATGGAAACCACCACCCCAGTTGCCCAGTCCAGATGTACTGTCCCTCACCTCCATGCAATATTGTAGAGACATGTCAGCCAAGACAGCCCCACAATATCCAGAGACCTAAGATACACAGGGTAAATCTCATCCACCCTCGCTGCTTTGACACTGTGGAGCTTGCAATCTACCTCAGTGAGTTCACCGCTGCTTCCCTAATCTCTGCTTTCTCAACGAAGGACATGTTGGATTTCGGTCACTTTTATTATTATTATTATTATTATTTGGAGATATTAAGCAAATTTTTTTGTTTGAAATCATGAATAATTTTTCCCACAGTTGCAAACCATAAATATTGAAAATAGTATTTAGTTTCGTAACAATAAATGTAAAGTTACTTCTATAACTTTTTAATTTCAACAAAAACGGACATTTGTAATTTCAAAATCCAACATTGAGCCAACATCTAAAACCAATGTCAAATTAATGTCAAATACTGACATTTATTCGTCAGGTATGGCAACCAAAATCCAACGTCTGATAGACATCATAGTGATAACGTCCACACAATGCCAAGCTGTAACATCATTAGATATTGATATTAGACATTAGACATTGATATATTAGGCCGGACGTTGGACACTGATGTCAACCTGATTTTCATTTCCAAACAAAATCCAACGTCCCCATAGCGTTGGGGTGTAACATCAATCTAACATCATATGGATGTCCTGTGCCTGCTTGGATGTCTTACATTCAACAAAATATTCAATCAAAAATTTAACATTTTACATTACACAGGAATCACAAAAATGTATATATTTGCTTAAAGTTGTATCTATCTATGGATATTTATTTGAATATATGATTGATTTTACATAATCTGTGAATTACCCATATTAAACCCCATAACTCCATACAACATGATATTTAATAAATAATCTGAAGGAAGCAGACAAAATACAAATACAATATAAAATGATTTTACACATTTAGACATAAATACAGCATTTGATACATTCAGTCCTAAAAGCATGGGAGATATGGGGAAAAGGCTAAATATATTTTACATTGTTTTTGACTTTTTAGATAATTCACCTATCCAAATAACCCAAACCATAAACCATTTGTAATATACCAACTGTTATATTTAGTTTGAAAAAAATAAGTAATCAGCAGTAGTTTCAATAAATATAAATCATTGTCATAGACATCACAGAGGAGCAATAAAGAATGATTTCTGGAACAACAAAAGACCAGCCCAAAGCAGCTATCAGTACTTCATTCAGTCATATGTCTGTAATTGCCCTTGTCAGCACAATGGATGTACATATTAGTCTTCTTGTTGTTATCAGCTAAAAGGCATCTCAGTAACTTGGCCATCAGTAAGTACTCAACAGAGTGTCTGTGTGTCAGAACAGCCAAGTCTTGCATATCACATGTCGAAAACGGGGCCAGAGGGAGAAAGAAAGAAACAGAGAGTCTAAATGTATATTGTGTGGAGTGTATGCATATATTGATATCATATTTGGTATCGTCATACACTGTAAAACTTATCATGAAAAACACTAAATGAAATAAGTTAGTTTACCTTATAAGGTTTAAAAAAGTTATTTTGACTTAAAGAAAAGAGTTATGGTAACTCATAGTCTGATTATATCAAACAGAACTCAAAGCGAATGAGTTATTATGAATTTATTCAGTTTTTTTGGGTTAACTATAAGGCTAAAAGCAAACTCAAACCATTTGAGTAGCTATATAGTTGTTTCATCTTAATTAACTGAACTCGATTTGATAACTGAATTTAAAATGTTTAAGTTACTAACACTCTAAATGTTTGATGATATAAACACAAACAGTATATGTGGAATATGACCTAATACGTTATAGTACTCAAACCACTTGGTTTCAAAACCAAACTTGGTTTCGTCAAACAGTTTGAGTTAACTTACCTGGTTTTGCAGTTTAATAAACAGCTGCATATACAGCTTTTAAAATAAATAAATATACACACTTTTTGTACATATAAAGGTGCATTTTAAAGTGTGTTTTATCTAGAGGGTTCGGTGATGTCAAGTAGGTCTCACTAAATATGTGGTTAAATATTAATGCTGTACTGTATGTGAAACCCAAGCCTCTGCTGTACTTGAATTACAGGTAGCATTTTACAGTTTGAGACACACAACAATGCTCTTCGAGACAGTTTCGAGTAAATATGTTGTATCGATATTCATAATTTGCTTATTCTTCTTTGGAAGGTTTTTCAGTAATCCTTTTTGCAATATCAGTTTTGTTGCACTTTAACCCATCATATTTGTGCGTTTTATTTGCAGCAATTAAAGCTATCTTTGAGGTTAAGCTGATCGGGTGGTGTTCTGCATATCTGCGAAATGCAATAAAGAGAGATATGACATAATTTATGCCCTTCGTAAAGCTTCTAAATCTAATCCTTTGAGTCTTTGAATCATATCGTTCAATGTATTCTTTTATTTAAAGATATAATATCAAAGCATATGTGGGCTTAAGGCGAGACTTTTTTTTTGATGCACCTGCCAATTTTGAGATTTGTGGCTTTTTGCATTTTCACAAAATGTTTTTTTTTCTTCAGGATAAAAAAGAAACATCTAATGCGAATTTAGATGTTTCTTTAATCAATTTGAGTCTGTAGATTTCAATTGCAGTACATACACTGAAAAAAATGATTTCTGCAAAATTGTTGCAAACAATTTATATGGGTTGAATTTAAACAATCAAATTAAATTTACATTTAAATTTAGTAATGTTCAACTCAATTTGTTCGTTTAAATTCAGCTTAAATAAATTAACAACTTACCTTAAGAACATAAGTAAATCCAAGAAATGATCTTTGAATTATTTTCTTCAGTGTATGTTCATGGCTGTCCAGAGCCATAAATTTCCATAAAATTGCACTTACAACACCTAACTTAATTCATATTTGCATAATTTGCCTTTAAAAAATGTCTTCTACAAAATAATTTAAATAAAATGTATAATATTTTCTGATTAAGAAATCCTTGATTCTGCATTTCAAGCCTGACTTTAATCAATATTCAAATTTTTAGGCTTGACATATATGCAATTGAGCACATATTTCATCACTCACATCCTTATTTGGATATTTAAATATTTTAGATAAAAACTTTTAGAAAAAGTTTGCTATTCTTACTGTAACCAAAAATGGTGCTATTTAGTTATTTTTTCAGCCTATTCATCTGCAGTGTCTCGCTTTTTAAAGTCTGTATTATCTAATGTACGGCATAAACTAATTTCAATCATTAAAAAGCCAAATCTTTCTGAACTCGTTGAAAAACTGTTCATAATGAAGTGTTTTTGCATCACTGCTCTCCTGTTAATAATAAAGCCTGCATTTGTTACAAAATACTCTTTTACCCTGTTCATATAATTCTGATTAATTTATTGTTCTTAGTGAGAAATCTGACAGAGGGGGTAGATTATGCGAGTATAAATCCTCTTTTGAAATCGGCTTTACTGCCAAAGATCTAGATTCAAGCCTCCATGGTGGCTTTCGCAACAGAATCCGAATAGAAATGAATTACAAAGATCATTCATTCAAACGCCATTCTTCCATTCTTGGTTTAAATCCGATTGTGATGATTACCACACACTAAAGCGCTATGTTGCTTCAACTTAATATGGTTACCTAATTTTAGGGTGCTGTAGGGTAATTTATTTGTTTTTAAATGTTAAATGTTTAACCCAACAAATGGGATTGTACATTTGACTCACAATTGAGATAAAACAACGCAGCATGTTTTAGAGTGTATGTATTATTTATATTTTGCGCCTTATAATGCCTCCCTTTTTTTTCAACTGGTGGGTTTCTTATTACTTTATTACATTTTTGCCCCCAAAATTGTTTGTCCACACTATAAAATTTGTGGTTGGCTTATTAAAGGCTTACTAAGCGTGTGCATAATTGTGTCAAATTATATTGATGAAGCATCAAAACAAACATGTCCATAACCCAACAAGTCTATCATCCTCGATAGACACGCCCCTAACTGCTGATTGGCTGGATGTGTGTTTTAAGGATTGCCTGACACTGGGCTCAAAAGCATTTTCAAAACCACTATCACTACTTTATAAAGCTTTGTATGACTTCAAAAATTTTGTTGAAGGTTAAGTTATTTTTTCTGTTATGTTGGCATAAAAACACATGTTGTCATGACTTGATGCAAAATTGAATAAAAACCCTGCGTCTTTAGATCATACATTTTTGTGCGTACACTGTATAATATATATTTATATATATTAATTGGGCGGTTCATTCCGCTGTGGCGACCCCGGATTAATGAAGGAACTAAGACGATAAGAAAATGAATGAATGAATGAATTAATTAATTAATTAACACGTTCCCTTTTTCAAGATCTACAGTTTTTTTTTTCATTTATTCATGGTTATGAATTGCATCATGGGACCGTTACCTCTGCTCTATGAAATTTTGATGTTGAAAATTCAGCTCAGATGTTTAACAAATGACATTTATTGACGTATTAGTAGTTTGAAACAGTATTCAAATTAATATAGAGATATATAATAATTCAGTTATTAATCATTAAAAGTGTCAATAAAAGTTTTTCAATCTTTTCAAAATCAAAGGTTGTTAATATATGCTATTCAAAAACATAAAGTAAACAAATAGAGTAAAAACAAGTAGAGTAAAATTTACTCAGCTCAGAGAGCATTTGGTCCCTCTTTATTTAAGAGCAAACAGGTTGGTAACAAGTAAAGCTGTTGTTTTTGGAGTTGCTTAATCATCCTCTGCTGAGATTTTGAGAGATTCAATGTATTATATTTCAGCTGATTTCATCTGAGGCTGTGATTGAAGTCAGTTGTAGTTTTGTGTTTCTGTTTATTAACAGGTGTTCATCATCAGTGCTCAATCATCACCTTATTAATCCTTTCATTGTCTCATTAACTTGAGTAGCTTTAAACTGAGTAAATTTAAACTGAGTAAATTTTTTGAGACTTTTGCTGTATATATATATCCACAATGAAGAAGCACATGTTAAAAAAACATCACAAAATATGTAAACATGTTAATTTATGGATTTTTGCAATGCACATAAAATTAAGCACATAAATTAAGATATATCCAAACATGATTCCAACTGTTGGGGTAAAGTTTTCAGTTTAATATTTTTACTCACTAATTACTCCACCTAAAGTAGTTCCAAACCTTTACGGGTTTCTACAGTATATTCTTTTGAACACAAAATAAGATGTTTTGAAGAAATCTGAAAACCTGTAATTAACAACTTCCATAGAAAGTAGAAATACCATAAAAAACCAATGGTTACAGGTTTCCAGCTTTCTTCACAATAACTTCTGTTGTGTTCAACAGAAGAAAGAAACTCAAACAGGTTGGAAACATATGACAGAATATTCAGTCATGAGGGAACTATCCCTTTAACCCAGCAATTGAATTTGAAAGCATCAAATCGAACAGGCCCATAATCCAACAAGCCCTTTTTTGATATCTCCACAATCATTAGGCTACTAGACACTTCCCTTATTAATGATTGGCCACAAGTATGTTTTGAGTAGCGATCTTTTAAATACAAAATGCTTAGTGAACTTGCCTTTTAAAATTGATTCAGTATATTGAATCAATATTTATTTAGCAATGTAATTTAGTGGAATGAACTGCCAACTATTCTAGCATATGTTTTACACATGCCCTTTCAGCCACAATCCAGTACTAGGTAACACCCATACACCCTCATTCACACACGCACTCATACACTACGGCCAATTTAATTTATTCACTTATAGCGCACGTCTATAGACTGTGGGGGAAACCGGAGCGCCCAGAGGCAACCCATGTGAACACGGGGAGAACATGTAAACTCCACACAGAAACGCCAACTGGTCCAGCTGGGACTTGAACCAGCGACCTTATTGCTGTGAGGTGACAGTGCTAACCACTGAGCCGCCGCGCACCTATATTGCATTAAATTGACTTAAGAAGCTTATAATACATACACTGTAAAAAAATCCTGGTTTGCTTAAATTTTCAAGCTGAATCAAATTAACCCTATGAGTCTATTGTTCTTAAACTGACTTAAAACAGCTCGCGTAACTTATAACATTAAGTTTGAACACGATTAACTTAATTTAATAAGTTACAATGAACTAAAAACACATGCTGTCATGATTGATCATATAATTTTTTACAGTGTGGTTATTTTCACACAAATTAAGTTAACATAAAAACATCATGATGACTTATTGATCATATTTTTACAGTGCATGTTTGGCACAAAATAGATAAAAACATAGAGTGATGTATCATTTATGTTTTTATGCAAAATACATAAAACTCCTCCATGTACTATTCAAACAATATTCTGGCTGTTAATTGTTTGAAAAGAGAAAAGGGAAACGGACGGATCCTCATAAAGAGAAAGACAATGTTAGTCAGGCCCTTTTTTCCTTTATGTCCAGCTTTGTCAACACAGCCTCATGCACATACATGGACACAAGTGCAAACAGCGACATGAGAAACCAGAGCCGTGCTGCAGAGTCTGCCAGTGTTCTGTACAAAGCCTCAGTGTGCATTAAGAATGAATAGGGTTTGGGTTTCATGGCCCTCGTGAAGTTGCAGTAAACACCTGAGTGGTCTGGGGCTCTTTACCAGTGATAATCAACCATCTGTGTCTCACATGACTTTTTATGTCCTCAATTACCCATTCACAGACACTGGCATCTTCTTACCAAAGTTCTTGGCATAGCTGAAGGCACCGGTAAGATGTATGGGTTATTAATGATCATTTTACCAAATTAAAATCCTGGGTTCATGAAGTCAGAAAGTGATTGTGATAGCATTTATTAAAATTTTTGGTGCCTTGAACACTGTCAGAGTGGTCCAATTAATAAAAAAAATTACTCGATTACTATTTTTAGATAGGGGCGTCACAGTGGCTAAGTGGCACTGTGGCTCTGTGTGGAGTTTGCATGTTGTCCCCATGTCGGAGTGGGTTTTCTTCGGGTGCTTCGATATTCCCACAGTCCATTGGCCATAGTGTATGTGTGTGAATGTGTGTGTATGGATGTTTCGCAGTACTGGGTTGCAGCTGGAAAGGGCATCCTCTGTGTAAAACATATGCTGGATAAGTTGGTGGTTCATTCCGCTGTGGTGACCCCTAAAAATGGAAGTCGAAGAAAAATGATTGAAATAACATTTTAGATTATTATTATTCATTATTCATATTATTACATTATGTAAAATTATTCCAATAGAAATGTATTTCATATTTTCATTATTCAAACAGTAACAGCATCAAAGCATATTTAGTAATTTTTCTACTATTATATATTGTCATTGTTTATTTTTTTTAGATATAGTTTTTTTTTGTTTTCTTAAGTGAGGATATAGCAAATAAATTGCTAATGCAATTGTTTCTTTATAAAACATCAACAAATAATATATAATTGTACATTAAACATATATATTATTGGGTTTATATTATTTATATACGTTATTTTAATTAACACTTCTATGCTATTCTATGCATGTATTTTTTTTTCAATTTATATGTAGTTCGCAATTTTTCTTGCTTGTAGTTTTGCAATTTTACAATGTTTACTACACACTGTAAAAGAAATCAGTGGTCGTACTTAAATGTAAAGTTGAATCATTTCATGCTAACAAGTTATTTTGACTTACATTGTACTAAACTCGCATAAAGAATTAAACTAAAACATTGTGAACCATATTTTTGCCCCTCGGTCACTCCACATCTGGAATTCATACTTGTTTTTTGTGAGAGTTTGGATCAAGAATAGGATGGGAAAACACTGTTTGCACAGTATAAAAACAACGGACACCTATGTAATGTTCCCACAATTCACAACAACAAACTTGTTTATATACATATTATAACATATAGTAAAACCTATCATAATGAGGAGGTCTATGACTGGTGAAAACGTTCAGCCTTTCCGATGTTTTAAGATGGCAGACACTCTTCTGTTAATCCAGACAGTGCGGAAACTCCTGGTAACCTGAAAGAGGCATTAAGTACACATGTTGCATGTGTTGTGGGCAGAACTCATGCATGATTCATTCTTTCCCTTGGTTTTACAAGCTCTGGAAAGGCAAGTATGCAGGAACCACCCAAGTTCAAGCTGCGCTGTTTCAAATGTAACTGTTTTCTTAAAAGGAAGCTTGATTCAGTCATCTCCTTTTTGAAATGGTGGTGGTTTTGGGGGGGGTTGTAGAGGCATGGAAAACATCTGGAGTAAATAATGAACCCCATGATCCAACAACACCCGAGACTAACACAATGCAATTATATTACACTTACAATAGGGATGGTTCACTCGATGGATAATCCGAGTTTCTCCCACTGCTCTTTTGGTATGAAAATGGCTAAACCCCCCCTCAGCAACAGTCTGTCTTATCATGCCTTCAGTATCCAACAGACCTGGGCCAAAGCCAGAGACAGGTGGTCGGCGAGGAGGGAGAGAAGGCAGTCAGGCATTGAGACGCTGCTAAGAGCTTCAGCAGGCCTTGATGAACAAGATAGGCTCTGCACAGCACCGTCAGTACTGTTGATACCTTTTCTGCTAACTTTTTGCTTTTTGTCATAAAATTAAACTCCTTTTAAAACTGTATTGGTTTACACAGTTTAAAGGTAGGCCCACACAGAGTCTGTGCCCACAAAAGTCAGCAGATTTAACCCATCATGGGACCATTTATTAACTTATGTGATGCAAATATATTTTTATTCATTTTAAAAAATATAATTTCAGTAATATTAGTGAATAACATGTACATTTTATTTGATTTACTTATTCTGTGTTTTAGTGTATGTATTATATGAGAGACTTACTTTGTTACCAAACAAGTAGTTTTAAATGAATTTTCATTGTAAATCTTGAATAGAAGTACAAATAGAAAATAGCAAAGAAAAATGTTTGCAGATATCCAGCTTTACTGTGTGGACCATACCCAATTAAGACAGATTTAGCTAATTTAACAACATTTTATTAACTTTGTTAAACGTGACAGGACATAAATCACCTATGTTATTGCTTGTCACTGTCATAGTCTAAATATATAGTAAAATTCAGAAGACTTCCTCCAAATGTGTGTTTGAAATTATATCTGTGTTTGTTTAAAATGGACTGATAGCATTTCATTAAATTTCCAAATAAAACTATAACTATAACTATAACTATACTGATGTAAAAAAAATTATATCAGGTTGTCTAAAAATGTATATAAACTGTAAACGGTGCTTACATAAAATACATGTTTTTATTTTATCAAAACAAAAGGCTAAAAGGCTTTAAATGGCAACACTTAAATTAGCAAGGAATTATTTTGAGTATGTGTTTGAGTACTAATGGTTTTTGTTTTAGTTATCATATTTGGTATGATCCGGTAGTAATCGTGTGTCTGTCAGGATACAGTTAAATTGTGCAATTTTCGCCACGCACAAACCATAATTCTGACAAAAAAAAAAAGATTACTGAAAAGTGCAGCCTAGCTCAACTTTGTGTGAAGATGCATTATTAGCCCTATATAGATTTGAAATCAAGTTTGGTTTTATGTCATTGAAAAAATCATAACCTTTAACTAGCACATTAATACCCTAATTTTGCCCCTCTACATGTGGAATTCACAGCCACTCAGGTGATTCCCTATTTCAGTTCCAAGTTACTTGGCATTTATGACCGGGCAAATTCTACAGTGTGTGACCAGGGAGTGACGCATTGCAGGTACAAACGAACCAATCAGAATCATCCGCACAACCGAGCAGCGTACAGTCTTCCTCCGCCGTCAGATAATCCCGCCTGTACTTTAGCACAAAGGTCTGCAGACAGTACCATACAAGACAGTTTAATTTCTGAAGAATGACATATATAACGTTTAGTCAAATTTATAGCAGTTTTTTATGGGCAAATGTTGGGACATTCCCGACGCTCCCCTTGTCAGAATGCAGTGCGGTTGGCGGATGGATACAGAAAGATGGGAGGTGTTTATGTACGACCGTTAAGGCGGGTCTATACCAATATTCCAACCACCATTTGTGAATCTAACGGAGAAGGAGGGAGACAGACGGAGATCAAGAAAAAATGGTGAGTGCGCTCCGATGTTTCTAATAAATGATGGATATGTGTTAATGAAAAGATTTGCGGTTGTAACGCTTGTTTCAGAGGAAGCAAGGAAGACAAAATAGACAAAGACGTCTTTTAAGTAAGTTAGCTATAGAAATCTGCCGCCAAATCTACGACTCCAGTGGATGGACTGAATACACGCGCCCCGTCGCATCAACTATCCTCAGGGTTTCCTGTACTTCTGGTCATGTTACGCTTCAGAGGTTTAAATTACGGCTAAGACCAGGAAATTCTGCACAAACGGGAAGGAAGTAACCTACCTTTCAGTAATAAACTTGACGGCTCAAAACTCACTCGCTTTCAGTTTTTCTAAGGATATCGTGGTTTCTACTAAACTTAGCGAGATTCAATGAGTCATATATCTTATTGCAGAAGTTTCGTTTCTCAACGCCCTGGGTTAGGTCGAAAAGTATCCTGGATGTCTTAGTGCTAACTTGACTGGGCAGCATCTCATGCGAGCTTCCCGGGAAACTTTACTGGAAGTTAAATCTAAAAGTTTTTTTTTAATACGGTCTATGAATAAACCATATGTTTTGCTCGTAATGCTATAACATTATTCTTTTATGTTTATATGCACGTTATAACGCAGTCATGAGGGTTACTCATAAAAAACTCGTCGATACTCTTACTGGGTTACTCGAGAATTATGTCACCTACTATACACGACTAATACAAAGGGTGAAACGCTATCTGAAATGACAGTATAGTGCCACGAGAGAGTAGTTCACCAAATACCGGGAAGCAGGTGGGTGGATGAACCGCTGTTGTTAGGAGTGTCTAAAAAACTGTCGCTATGGTGGAACTTTATTCTCAGGCGGGTGTCGTAACATTTGGAGGGAGGGAATCTGATGTCTTTGTTTGGTCTTGTAATGGTTGCTAGATATTGATGTCACTACTCTAAAACGCAATGCATTCTTGGTATATTCTCAACGTGATTCAGTAACATGTCTGTTTGTCTTTTTTCCCATCCCCAGGCCGATCAACTCACAGAGGAGCAAATAGCTGGTAAGATCCTTTACTTGCTTTGCTTAACGTTAAACGCCCCATTCAGAGTTTCTACATGAAGCTTTTGGTGTTTTGCAATAGCCTGGCTGTTCTGGTTTGTTAGAATTGCTAATTTGTTGCCGTTTGAAGGGGTGGGGCAGTCAGAGATATGTGAGCATGTATGGGTTATTACTAGGGCCAGACAGAATCTGCAGGCATTTCTGGCTATTTCTTGCCAGACCTTTGTAAAATAAAAATAAAAAAAGGTGCTGATTTATGCGGAATGATTTTGGGGAAAATAATACCATTTTAACGTTTATTCAATGTTTACAATGCAAATCCAATAAGATCTACTTATTTGGTAAAAGCAAATCTCATATGATTTATCTACTATATAAATCATATGATTTAATACAGAAAATATTACTTCACAAACTGTTTTGTAAATAAATCATATGAACATTTTCATATTAGTCAACAATATTTCTGAAATTATTACAAAAACTGAACAAATGTAAATGTACACACATTTACACAAGTAAATAGATACTTAATGATGGGCTACAAATCTGGATTTCTGTGCAAGCAGATTCTGTGTGGGCCTAGTTATTACCTCTTTGAATGTGCAGTTATAACCAGGGCCAGACGGAATCTGCGGACATTTTGTGATATTTCTGCGGAGTATTTTGTTAAAAATCTGCGGATTTATGCGGAATGATTTTAGGAGTATCATAACTAAAAAAATTAAAGTATGAAATAAAAAGTAATACCTTTTTAACATTTATTTAATGTTTACAATGCGAATCCAATTAGATCCACTTTATTTGGTAAACAAAGCAAGTCTCTCGTATATAATCTCCTCTAAAAGACAGAAAATAGTACTTTGCAAACTGTATTGTAAGTAAACCATATGAATATTTTCATATTTATTAATATTTTGACTGAAATTTATTTGAAAACGGAATAAATATAAATTTACACACATTTAAACCAGTAAATAAACAGAATTAATGATGGGCTAAAAATCTGCGGAATTCTGCGCGCGCAGATTCCGTGTGGCCCTACTTATAACCTAACAGATACAGATTGGCCTAACTGAAATGAATATATTGTTCTTACAATATATATTTTTTTCCAGTGCATTTTTTTGTTTTTGCACACCTATTTTTTTAACATAATTAAAAACATATTTTATAGAGTTCACCAGAGGTATTTTTTTCATAGGATTTTTTAAAAAGTTCATTATATTGTTATAAACCATAAACAATAAGGACAGGTGAATTGGAGCACTGCACATAAATTTAATCGATTTAAAAACTAAAGAAATATACAATAATTAATTAAAAGTTGTTGGTTGGATCTATGGAAATAAATGTGTGTGTGTGTGTTTGTATATATATATATATTTTAAAAAATTTTTAAAGACTACTAAAAGATCTTCACAGAAGTGGGCGGAGCTACATAAAAAAGGGTTTTCCAATGCACCTTTCTGATTGGTGGAATGTTCTGTACAGCATTATGGCTTACTGTTGTTTTGTATCCCAAATTTTGCGGTTCAACGAGATTACATTAAAATATGTTGAATTGGTTTGATACAACTGATTAAAAACCTTGGAACTCACAACAATTTGTTAAAGGTTTATGAAAGGTCATAATATTTCCCTATGAAGAATATTAATAGAGCTTTTACTTACAGAACCTGACTGTTCCTCTCTGTTGGGATAGTAAATTTATCATTATTTTATTATTTTTTTAAAAATTTTGCTTAGAAAAATAAAAGAGCTTTAATGCGTCTTTTAGCTTTTGTATTATTTTTCAAAATGGGCCCATGTTTTGTGTAATAGGAAATTGCAGGTTGTGCGTCTCTAATGTCTCTGCTTATTGGTCAGTGTTGGCACAGGGGAGATTTCATTGCCCTTTAGTGTTCAGACCACTGGGCAATTGCATGCTGCTGAAATGCAGTCTCACTTGTCACTATAGTTTTGTCCCAACTATGCCTAGAAGGATCAATTCTCCTCATTTAAACCGATCAGTGACAGTGCTGACTCTTGCTTGAACATCTTATAAAATGATATCTTCTGAAAGTGAATCTAGATGCTACTTAAGGCGTCTATGCAAAGGCATTTTGTTTGCATGTTGCTCAGCGGCTCTGGTTTAGCTTAGAGGCCTTAACACTAGTAGTAGTGGTCAGTTGTTGCCATGTCTCTAGGGTGTTTGTGTGCATCTGTCATCCTAGACATTTATCTATAAAGGCGTTTGTGGCTACTAGTCTTAGCAACAGAGTAGTAAATACTACTGTTTGCTTTGAGAACTTGTTTGAAAATTTGTAACATGCAGTACATAGTATTAAGATCTTCAAAATGTCTTAAGCCACGTGGAATCACAACGCATACAAATAATGACTAATTCAAAAAGCCTAGAGGTAGAGTAGAAGTTCCTTTTGTTTATTGCTCGAAGGGACATATGAATGCTATGTAAAATATGCCTATGTGACTCAAACCCTAATTTTTCTCTACACAGAGTTCAAAGAGGCGTTTTCGCTATTTGACAAAGATGGGGATGGCACTATCACCACGAAAGAACTGGGCACTGTCATGCGCTCCCTGGGCCAGAACCCTACAGAGGCGGAGCTGCAGGACATGATCAATGAGGTGGACGCAGACGGTGAGGACACGGTTTTACTGCTACATTAGCCATCAGCAGTAAAAGGGACAGTTCACTCCTAAAATGAACATTTGCTCAGCCTCAAGTGCTTTTAAATATTTATGAATATCTTTCTTCTGTTGAACAAAAAACAAGATCCTGGAAAAAAGCAGATATTGATATCTATAGTAAAATTAAAGAATACTAGGCAAGTCAATGTCTGTTTTTTCCAAGTATTCTTCAGAATATTTTCCTTTTGGTTCAACAGATGAAAGAAACTAACAGGTTTGGAACAAGTGAAGTATGGGATAATTTCCCTGTCCTTTCATGTCTTAAAATCTATTTTCCTCAAAGTCGTTTTTCACAGTGACATAAACTGTTGTGCCACTTATCTGACTGTGTACTTTGCTCTTTAATTAGGCAATGGAACAATAGACTTCCCTGAGTTCTTGACGATGATGGCAAGAAAGATGAAGGACACCGACAGCGAGGAGGAGATCAGAGAAGCTTTCCGTGTCTTTGATAAGGTAATGCTTCTGAAGAAGTCTTTGCTGGTAACATTCTTCAACATAAAATAATTGATCTGCTCCGCTTTGTTGGTCAGGACGGCAATGGCTACATCAGTGCGGCTGAACTGCGTCATGTAATGACAAACTTGGGGGAGAAATTAACAGACGAGGAGGTGGATGAAATGATTAGAGAAGCAGACATTGATGGAGACGGTCAGGTCAATTATGAAGGTGAGTGCTGCAATTCGCATAGCATGTATCGGTTTCAAACTCAAAGTGGTACTTCTTTAATATCCCCCTTTTCTCTTTTTCCACAGAATTTGTACAGATGATGACAGCGAAGTGAAAGCCTTGTACAGAATTTCTTGTATAAAATAATTTGCCTTTTCTTGTTTTTAATTTCTGTAAAATGTTTCATTTTAATTTCCCCCTCATCCTCTCCTGCTGTCCAAAGGATCTGCATGTATACTATAAGATTTGAGTGCTCATGCCTTCCCCCCAACTCTTAGCCATCGTAAACGGTTTATTAGAAGGAGCAGTTATGGGACCAGGTGATAACGTTTAGGCACAGATACATACTGACTGCAAACAGACCTCTTCTTCCCCTTCTGTTGCTCTGTCTGCCTGCCCACCTGACGATTGATGACATCAAGGGTCCAGCTGACTGACAGTGTGGCGTCATTTCAACAGTTTTGGCATGACTCTTTTTTTTTCTTCACTCTTTTGATTTTATGTGGAGGTGCAACTCTGCATGGACAATGGACTGAGTTGAAAAAGAAATGGGAAACGTCCTCAGCATTGCACTATTGCAACATCATTCAACTAACGGGTTTATCGCCAGATATTCATTCACTCTAATCTTTTTGTATTTGTTCTGTTCTTACTATGCTTTTTAATTAGTCACTTTTCTTTTGTAACTGCTTAAGGCACAGCCATGCCTCAGAATCCATTCCAAGTTGTATATTTGTTTTCCAATAAAATTAACAATTTACCCAAAAACTGCTTCCCCTTCCTTTATTTCACCTAATATGGAGAGATGGTTGCTAAGCATTGGATAATAAATTAAAGTACAACTATTCATTTTGTTTTACCTTGTTTTAAGTCAGTTTGATTTAGTTTTAATTTAGTTTTGTATAATTTTGAGTTTGCATACAACTTTATATTGGAAAACTTGTGCAATTTCTGTTTGGATATGTGTTCGTTTGACCATCGCTTCACTTCAAAACACTTGTATGTAAAATATTCTTAACTTATGTCCTGTTTTAGGTGAATTTTTATAATTTCGGGCCAATGGAAAGCTACTTTAATGGAACATTTACACAACAATGTACCAAAAACATTGATAATGATTTCCTTGAAAGAGTTCACATAACTGTAACTATAATGTCAAAACAATATGCAGAAAATGACTAAAAGCACTTTTTTGCAGGCCAGGCCAGTAGTTGTAATTTGTAAAGAGAGCACTAAATCCTTTTATGTACAAACACACTTGCAGTCTTGGGGACTTACAACTGCCACTGCTTGTGCGTGTCTGTTAAGTCAGTTTCCCAGCCCTGATCTTAGAGGCACATCAACTCCACACATTGTCAAACATTTCTCATTCGATTCATCGGCACTTTAAAGGAGCCTGTAACACCTAAAATGACTGGGTCACATCAGGACGACGTCCCAAATGTATTCTGTTGTATGTCCTAGAACAGAGTTGGGAAAACTATTAAGTGATGCTTGTGATACGCCCTACCAAGTCCACTCAGTCGAGCTCCAAGCAGACTTCTCGACAATCAAAACAACATTACGTCACAGAAGTGTAGATGCAGGCCCAGTCCCAAATGGCACCATACTTTTTTTATGCTGTAATGTAATTTTGTCTGTCGGCTAAAAGTCTGCTCAGAGTTAATAATTGAGGGCTCTACACAAGTGTGGATGCACAGTTGCTGCAAAGTACAAATACCCTTCCTGCATCTAAAATTATGAATGGGACCCAGTGCTACACACCCAGTTCCAGTAGGGAATTCTGGGCCCTATGCTCAGATTTCTACACTGCAGGCCTTTCTGTAAAAATCACACTGAGGTTGTGTTTTTGGACATTGACAGGCCCTATTTATAATGCATTTTATTTTTAAAACAGCATTTTAGAAGAAAAACGATCTACATCCACACAATCAATCACTATCTAGCATTTCTGAGAAGAACTCCGTCAATACTATACCACTGAAAATGTACATCACATAACCATGCACGCACTCTGGGGCATAAAAGTATGCACTTCACTTGGAATTGGGTTACTAGTCAACTAAGGTTGAACAATGAATGCGATGGTGAACAACAATGTGAGCAAAGCTTACATTTCCTTGTCCATGTTATTGTTTACAGGTCGTCAGGACTGGTCTGTCGTCTTCTGGTAGCGTTATGGTCATGTCATAGGGGCTTGACAAATAAGGGAAACACACAATGACCCAAAAGACACAATCAGTGAGCTAATGTTGGCAGCCATGACACAGCCTGTTTTCAGATGTCTCTGTTTTGCTCTATCCACACTGACACAGAGCACTAGTGTATCCATATGAAAACGGCCTCTGCACCATTTTCAAAAGTCTCCATTTTTCGGAGGTCTAAACTCTGATATAGCGTAAATTAAAACGAAAGCCTTAGTGTAAAGAGGCCTCAGTAAGAATTGCATTCTGTGGTGGGTGTTGACAAGGCAGGCACCTCTTAAACTCTGGGCCTTTACTTGCCCTTTGGGAATGAATCTTGGACCACAAGGCTATAGCTGATTTGGTTGTCAACTACTTGCACATACCTTTACGGGACCCACAGGGGTAGTTCTTTTGTGGGCTACTTCAAGCCAAAGGGTCTATGCACTCTGTTCCCCATTCCCTTCTCACTTTTGGTGCTCTTGGGGAAATATGTTTTACTGAACATAATAGATGCACTTCATGATTTGAAGAACAATGTGATCCTGGATTAACATCTATGTTGATTCTGGAACATCATTTTTGTTCAAAATGTAATCACCTATTCCCTACCCCTTACCCCAACCATAACTGTAAATTATTTCCAAAATCAAAGGGGAAAAATAGTTGGACAACAATCGTGTAGAAGTGCATAAACCTAACCGTAAGCCTAAACTTAACATTAACGGTAAACGTGCCCCTTAATGACGATTGTAATGTTGTTCCAGGATCAACATAGAAGTTGAACATGTCCTACTTGTTGAAATCAGGTTAGGGCATAACATACATGTGTACACAGCAACAATTGAAAGTTAGCAAGCACACAGAGGTGTGCCATTTAGGATTGAGTCTCGGAGCAAGCCCACGAGGCTCTAGGGTGCCATTTGAAATCTGGCTTATCTGTCTTAAGTTGAAATTTTCAACCAAAGTGTTACCAAATGTTACGGTGGCCGAGAGAGCGTAACATACTGCGATTTAAGAAAACACATGCAATTACAAAAAACACAAGCAAATTAAGAAAAGATATTCATCCGACCTTCATACACATAAAAAAAGCGCTGCATTTCCCCACAACGTAAACATGAATAAAATGCGCTTCATTTTCTCACAATGCAAAAAGAAAAGAACACAACGGAAATGTTTTAAGGGGACCCAAAAATGTAACAGTCGCTGCTACAGTGTATGTCATAACTATTGCTCAGTTAGTTGTAGATGATCTTGGAAAGGTGAGTTTTTTGTTTGTTTGTTTTAATATTCCATTTCCAGTCGGCTTGTCGGCTTAGTCCCTTTATTAATCTGGGGTGGCCACATTACCCAATTCACCTATATCACGTCTTTGGACCCGGAGCAAACTCCACACAGAAATGTCAACTGATCCAGCCAAGGTTCGAACCACCGACTTTCTTGCTGTGAGGGAATCATGCTACCCAGTGCGCCACCGTGATGCCCCGCTTGATCTATTAGTTTACTTTAATGTAAATGTGTGAATATACATTTGTTCAGTTTTTATATTAATATATTTTATATTAAGTTCACTCACAAAACAATAAGTTGCTGGCTGCAGTTCACTTGATGGCACAGTGTCGAATCACTAATAGATAGATATTGAATCGCCAAACTTCACAATACCATTCCCTTATTTTCCTTTGGCAACTTATCCAGCATGTGTTTTACGCAGCGGATGCCCTTTCAGCTGCAACCCATCACTGGGAAACATTCATACACACTTATTCACACACATACACTACGGACAATTTAGCTTACCTAATTCACCTGTACCACATGTTTTTGGACTTGTGGGGAAAACCAGACCACCCGGAGGACACTCACGTGAACACAGGGAAAACATGCAAACTCCACACAGAAATGCCAACTGACCCAGCTGAGACTCAGACTCAATATTGTGCTACTCACTGCGCTACCATGGGGCCAGATTTATGTGTCTTTACCATTTATTAGCCTAAATAACCAAACCTAAATAGCCGGGATAGTCACGTTTTAGGGTCTCCTTGAAACATTTCCGTTATGTTGTGAGAAAATGCAACGCGTTTTTGTAAAATATTTGCATTGTGAGAAAATGCAGCGCATTTTAATATTTGTTTGCATTGTGTGAACATGCAGCGCATTTTTAAAAATGTGTTTGCGTTGTGACGATTTGCAGCACGTGTGCTGTCAAACAGATGAAGATGTTTTCTCAATTTGCTGCCGTTTTTTGTAATTGCATGTTTTCTTAAATTGCGGCATGTTAAGCTCTCTGTAAAATTTGACCACATATTCTGTTAATCACATTTACACACTGCATACAAAACATTTGTTTGTCATAAATTTTTTTTTTATTGCGTTCGATTTTGTCAATTTTTTGCAATAAAAAAAAAGAAAGAAGTTATTTGAGAACTGTAAATGCAACAGCCAAAATTCTGAATTCTTTTCTGCAGTTTCTTGCAGTCGCTTGCAGTTTCTGTGTCTGACAAATCTTTTGGGTATGATTATGAAAAAACATACAAAGATTTCAAACTTCAGTGTGCAAAGACCTTAAATATTTTGCACGTGATGTCACCAATTAAAAGAAATCATACTTTATTAGTTTAGGTTTTTGTTTTCACAAGTTAGCATTTCCATGCCCCCAAAATAGCATTTCCACAATGCAGAAAAGTGTTTCATCTTCAGTTGAAAGCAGTCTTGTGTAAACGCCCCCTCAAAAGCAGGATGCTCACAGTCCTAATTTCTATCAGGCCACTGCAGTCTCCTTAAATGGGCTTGTTGAAACGTATCCAGAGTTCCCCATGTTGGATCTACAACAGATTTTGTAGCTGTAGCTGAAATGCAAACACTGCCCGAGTGTTTCATTGTTAACAGGCTGTGCACAAACGGCGATAGGCCTTTGAAGTCATCACATGTAGGTAACTGCGAGTTTGAGGAATGAGCAAAGGCTCATTCACAATGCAAACAAACGTGAAGCGATGGTGCCGGAGACCAATGAGGCAGAAGCGGCTCGCTGTATCGAGGGAGATATGTGTGCATCTCATCTCAGGGAACTATTTACCACCGTGCCGAGCTTTCTGACGTGTTATATTCATGTTCCATCACGTTTCCTAGCAACCGTGAATTCCAGTCTCACGGGTAGCCGCTCTTTCCCTTTTCCAGTAGGCTCTGAAGGATCATCGGGAGTTGAGCAGTGCTCCCATGTTCACGTCATGTAACTATGCGACTGACTGATGATGGAGATGTGCTGCTCTGTGGAGGTAGAGTAAATAAAGAATAGGGCCAGAATCTACGGCCAGCACTTGAAGCCAACGGTGATGCATGAGTAATAAACAGAGACAAGTGGAAGTAATGATGCTTTCTGGCTTTTACTGGATCTGCACTTCTGTTGTTTTGAAGATACTGTCGAGGTTATGGATGAAAAGGCACAGCAGACTAAGTCCACTAGACAACAGAGTCATGGGACCTGGTGATATTACTGCGATCCAGGCTAACAATAGCTCTTCTCCTTATTGTCGTGATATCAGGCCACCAAAGAGACTCTATCGCTGCACTATAAATGATGACTGGAAGTCCTCACTGCTTTTTAGTTCATTGCGTTTTTGTCATTTCTTCATTGTCATGGGAAAAGGAACTGAAAATGAAATATGAGTTGTGGGAAGTGGCAAAGCCGGTTCAAATCTATTTAAAGTACAGTCATCCTATTCTGTATTAAAGCTAACTTCTGCCTTAGAGAATTGAGATTCATGGCAATAGCATCATTTTAAATGTAAATCTCTCAGTCTTACTTTAGTTCATAATTGCTCATATTTCTCATAAATTGTGGCTGGTAAAATAATTATAACACTAATCATTTACATTTAAATTAAACAAAGTGCATGCTGAAATGCTAAAACCCTTTTTATTTCTCAAAATTTCAACTGTATATTTTAAAAATCCAAAAATCTGTGACTACAGCTCACAATTTTAAAACTTTACAACAAATAACAACACATTTAGAACAACAGTTAAACTATTACAGCAAAAACACAATTTTTAAAAGCCGTATCCAGTTTATCGACAAGCACTTAAGTACTTAATAGGGCTTTCCACATTGTGCTTGACCACAGGTTATTGTCATTCTCATCACTGTTCTTAAACCCTGGGTAAAGACAACTTTACATCTTTGCACCTATTTTACCCATTTTACAAAAGATGTAAGATAAACCTTTGGTGTTTCCAGAATGTGTCTGTAAAGTTTCAGCTCAAACTTCCCATCAGATTAATTATTATAGCCCCCAGAAATTGCCCATTTTGGTATCTAAGTATACTGTTTTTGGAGCCTGTGGCTTTAAATGCAAATGAGCTGCTTCTCCCTGCCCATCATTCCAGTGTTCAGTTCTGCTTCTCATCATGTGTTACGTCAGATAAACAGCACAAGTGACAGAGACAGACATGGATAAAGCTGAAGTACAGTTCATTAGTCAAAAATACCAAGTAAGTTTATTTCATGTACTTGTGGTGGAGTTCATTCAAGCCTTTCTGATATGATGAGTCTCACACAAATGCCGTTTGCAGTACACATACACTATAGGCATAAGACGATATCCGTTTTCAAGGTATACCGCAGTTTGGAAAAGTCAAGGTTTTAAAACTGCAAAAATTGTCTGCTATACCGTTCCTAAGGTATTTGTAAGATTTTTTTAATGTTTTTTTGTTGTTGTTTTTCAGGACAGCAGTATCTCCAGCAGAAAAGATGCCATTTTAAATTGTAAGGAAATCTGTGTTTTTAAAACAAACGAAGACAGCAGTCAATGATTTATTGATTTATTTAGCCTGACAAGTTTACGATCCCAAAATATTTGAAATGTTTCTCAAAATAAAATATATTGTGTTCAAAGGAGAAAATTGTTTAAAAAAAGCAGTAAACACAATACCGTCTTAATGTGAAACCGTGATATTTTTATCCAAGGTTATCATACCGTCAGAATCTTATACCGACCCATGCCTAATACACACACACACATATTAGCGTTTACTGACACGATGTGGCTGTGGTGATTATAGCGGTTAAGAATTAGATAGTGATTTTACTGATAGCAATTTTTAAAACATGCTCTGTTTTAAAAAAAAAGCTTTAAACTTATAAAAGTGATAAAAATCACAGAGAGTTGTAACAGATATTTTAATCCCAGTTTATTTTTAAAAATAATGTTCTGTAGACGTGTGTATACATGTTATTATAGAAACATGGGGCCTGTCAGTCAATTCGGCAGATGGGGAAAACCACACTCCCATGTTATGTTGTTGGTGGGCCTCAAAATTATTGGGATTTGGGTTCGATTTTAACATCAGGAAATTTAAAAAAAGATACTCGTTGGGTTTATGTTACCCCAGTAAGGCAGTGGACACACTATACATACAGACAAATCTGCCCAAATAGCTTAACAAAGTTGATTTTCATCATAGGTGCCCTTTAATCTGAAAGTGCTGTTAGAATTTGCAAAGATTTTACAGAAACATGACAGCTTTGCTCTTTGTTTTGACTCTTTCGTACTTTTGTCTTTGTTTTCTTGCCTCGTATCTCATGAGACTTAAAACAGCTAAAGACCTACGTGGTGACATTTTTTATAACTGATAAGAAGATGCCATGCAAAAAGGTTTGTCCAATCAGTGACAGCTGCACCACAAATATGCGAATAAGAATGCTAACTCAGGGTTTAGGAATGTACAGTGTGAAACGTCTGTTAACCCCAAGTAAAAAAAGAATGATTACAGAATACTCAGGATTCCATTTATCTAACAATTTCAAATTCTTAATGAATAAACAATGGTGGACTACAGGATTGTATGTATAGTGCGCATTGGGTTTCTTTACAAATTGACAACACCAACTACTGGCCAGGCATTCATACTAAAGTGTTTTAAGTCACTGCTTTGACAGCATTGGCATCTGTATGCAAAAACAATAAAAATGTGAAGGAAAATGTTTCTATTTTTGCTACATCATTGGTCCTTTTAAGTGCACGTTTTTAGTTTAACAATACTTTGTAAGTATAATAATCACTCTGGGGTAGGCCGAGTGAGGTCAAATATCCATCTCTGTCTTTTTGATTGTCTTGTTTATGGAATGCATCAGCTGAGGAGTGCTCTGGTGCTCATGTTGTTGCCATCCTTATGATTATTGCCATCACTCAGCAAGGACACAATGCCAGCCATTCTCAGAATGTGTCAGCTGCCTCACGTACAGCCTCCCCGTACCACATTGACACTTAATAAGATCATCTTTCTCCCCGGGTCCTGGCTGTCCACCCTCTCTGTGCGTGGTTTGGCAATCGTTGTGGCCATTATCACATGTTGCTGATGGATATGTGTGTGTGTCTGTGTGTGTGTGAGAGCGCAAGTGCACAGCTGCTCCTGTTGTTGTGCCATGATAAATGGGAGAGGGGTGTTTAATGGGCCCCTGTGCACTCTTGTGGTTATTTTTCAATCCTGGGTTCAGGGATGGCTTGGGGCGTCACACCCCCTGGGCATAGTTTGTACCAAAAAACAAGCCAAAAAACAGAAATCTCAAGAGGACGACAGTGAGAACAAACAGTTATTTCATACAAGCCCTGCAACGTTGGTCAGCTCAAAAGCCCTTTCCACAAGACGAAATTATAGCTCTAATTTAAAGGAACAAGATCGGTCCAGTTGCTTAGGAGCCCGGGGTTTTGATTAGCCTCCTCGTATGGCGGCCAAATCCAATTCAGATCTCAGCCAGGTTGGCAACTGGTCATAAAGAAGGAATTTTAATGGGGTTAGCGCTTGGCAGCCTCTTGGTTGCAACAGGTCTCCATAGTCAAGGTTTGGACGGGACGGTTTTTAAAGCATGCGCCAAAATTAACACCTCCTCTGGAGCCTCTCTGCCTCTATCCCTCAGGAGGGATTGAGTGACTTCTTCCTCTGGAGTCCAATGACATGTAATGTCGGTGTAACCAGATTACCAGGTGTGATTTAACCAGAGCTTCCAAAGATTAAGTACTTGTAATTATATCTTACAAGTACAATCTACTGTTACCAATTATATATTTAAAATACCTAGGCTTACGTAGACTGATCTATGTACGAGTGTGCAAACATAATCACTGTAATTAGATGCTTTTTAACTGCTGTTTTCTCACATATTCATGTGTTTAACTTGTTTGTGAGTGCAGCGTCACCTTGAAATTCTTTTTACTTACATTGAACAACATTTCACTAATGTGTATTTTGCATTTTGCATGTAAGTAAGTTCAGGCACAAAACAATAAATGGCTGGCTGCAGTTCACTTAATGGCCAACAGTGTCGAATCACTGGTAGATAGATATTGTATCACCAAACCGTTCGCAATACCATTCCTTCATTCATTTTCCTTTGGTTTAGTTATTTTATTCATTAGGAGTCGCCACAGCGGAATGAACTGGCAACTTATCCAGTGGATGCCCTTTCAGCTGCAACCCAGTACTGGGAAACACCAATACACTCTCACATTCACACATACACTACGGCCAATTTAAGTCCTGTTTACACTAATGAGCTTTCGTTTTGAAACGGATAAGTTTTGCTACGGTTACGCCATCCGTCCAAACTTTGCCGGAGTTTTCGAGCCCCGAAAACGGAGCATTTTGGAAACGCTGGAGAGACCGTTTTCATTCTAAACGCTGCTGCACTGTCTCAGTGTGGATGGGGAAAATTGGAGGCATGGCTGCTGGACACAGAAATGGAAGTGTCGTTGATCGCACTATTTTCCGTTTTAGGCGTTATTGTGCAGTTAAACTCTGTCTTTTTTACTACAACAGCTGCATATATTCGCAAGAGGCAAGCTATTGGTCGAGTACTCGCTAATCGCTCCTGTTTCAAGCGGCGTAAGCCCTATTTAGGATGCCGGTTTTGGGTTAGCGTTTGTTGACTAACAATAACCAAACGCCGAGCGAGACACATGCTTCCTGCTTATACTTAAACGCGCAAGCCCAGAGTGCGCGAATGGTCACGTGATATACGTATTTGGTGGAGTAGTGTGGATGGAGATATGTTCAGAAACGCTGGGTCAAAAGCTAGTGTGGGTAGGATCTTTTTCATGCTAAAACACCATTTTAAAACTAAAACAAACTAGTGTAAACAGGGCCTTAGTCTATTCAGTTCACCTTTAGTGCATGTCTTTGGACTTTGGGGAAATCGGAGTACCCAGAGGAAACCCATGCCATCATGGACAGAACTTGCAAACTCCACACAGATATGACAACTGGCCCAGCCGGGACTCGAACCAGCAACTTTCTGCTGTGAAGCAACAGTGCTAACCAAGCCTTACAATACCAAGCCTTACAAACGACACATTTTCATCCTGCTATTAAAAGTAAATAACAAACCACAAAATAAAAAGGAGTTGAAATTTTAGGACACCACTGCATCAAGTAAAAACCCCTCAAGATGCACATAAATTGTTAAAATCCACATAAAAACCTACAACCACATCAAAGGGATAAAATTTCATATGATTAGAAAAAAAATCTACAAACTACTATGGAAACAGCATTACTGAATTAATTCCAGCGTGCGCATCAAGAAGGTCATGTGATTTAGTTTAAACAGGCACAAGTTGTCAATTTCTACAGCACAATGGCGATTTGTTTTTCAATCAGAACAGGAGCATGGTTAATAGACTAATCAATGAACCAATCACATTGCAAAACATCTCAAATATTGTTTTGGTCGTTCTAAAATACCTTAGCCAAACTCCGTCGTCAAAGTGGTAGGGTACTATTGCCTTGAGCATCTGCAGAAAGAGCAGTTTTAACTGTGTCCGTTGCATTTTGTCTTCCTTTTCTGTCATTTATCATATACGAAAAAAGGACCCAATTCTCCTATATCCTGCAAATTCCATTCTTCTTTTTGATATTTGCAGTCAAGGGTGGCACAGTGGCTCAGTGGTTAACACTGTCACCTCACAGCAAGAAGGTTGCTGGTTCGAGCCCCATCTGGGCCATTTCTGTGTGGAGTTTGCATGTTTTCCCCATGTTCGCGTGGGTTTCCTGAGGGTGCTCCGGTTTTACCCGCAGTCCAAAGACATGTTCTATATGTGAATTGGATTAACTAAATTGGCCGTAGTGTATGAGTGCGTGTGTGAATGAGAGACTGTATAGGTGTAGGGGCATCTGCAGTGTAAAAACATATGCCAGAATAGTTGGTGGTTCTTTCCGCAGTGGCGACCCCTGATTAATAAGGGACTAGGCCAAAGTCAACTTAAGAGGAAGCTTAATCTTGTTCTCTTTGACTCATTGGATGAAAACATCTTTATTCCTAATTGTTTTATGTGATATTACAGTTTGTGCAAACGTTTGATCCGCATCTTTGGATGGAAACATAGCTAGTGTCGTTCGGTTGTGTCATCAAAATCCAATAAACTAAAAGCCAACAGGTTTTCAGCGAGGAATGATCTTTGTAAATCCACCAGATGAGATTGAGTCATAGGAGGCCCTGATGCAGACACAAATGGGTCATAAAACTAATCTGTTTTCATTAATGGTGGCTCATTTTTCTGTCTAGAAAGGCACACTGTAGATACAAGCAACATGCGCTATTTCTGCCCACCTTCAAAGACCAGGGAGGGGGTGGTGAGAGAGAGAGAGACAGATAGAGAGAGAGAGAGAGAGAGAGAGAGAGAGATTGGGGGTGGGAGTTGGAAGTTGCTGAAAATAGTGGAAAGCAATTAGAATATCACAAAGTTCAACCCCGGGGGGAAAAAACTGGTGAGATTTTTTGAAACAAAAGAGCTGTGTTCTCAGATGAGCAAGAAACCAGAGGAGTGAAATGCATGACAGATATAGGGAGGTTGACGGGGGAGGGGAAATGTTCGCAGCGTAACGTAACTCACAAGGATCTGACGCCGGGAGGAGTGGTTCATTTCTGGCACAATGACACAAAGAACTCTTTTCAGGAAAAAGAAACGATGTCAGAGGCTGAGATTATGTCAAGAGCCACTCAAAATAATTCTAAAGGTGAAGCCAGGCGTGCTGAAAACAGAGTTTGGAGGTCATCTAACTCAAATAGAGGACGGATTTAGTGCTAGCCTGGTTTTGTTGGGTTGCAGTTTGTCTTTGTAATCACTTTTTTTTTCCAAGGGCTAGGGTGACATTACCGTGCTGCCTTTTTATAATGCTCGTGTGTTTTTGTCTGCAGAGGGGAGTGAATTAAAATGTCATCCAAAATCCTCCTTGTTCATTTGACCCAGACCGCATTTAAACTGCGAGATGCCCTGTGGCCCATTTTTTTTCCTCTTCTTCTTACCACCGTGTATACTGCAGTGCTGTTGAATGCCTGACTCTGATTGGCTGATGAGTGTTCTAGCGTGGGCCATTATTTTTTTAGGAAACACACGCCTAAATAGTTCAAGGCAGGTTTTAACCACATTAGTTTCATGTCACGGCTGAATCATTTCAGTTATTTCAATGGTCCTCAAACAGCAAAACAACAAAAACCCACATTGACTCTAAATAGAGTCCAAGTGAAACCAAAAGTAACACCTTCAGTTTGTGTATAAGCTGGTATGCTCTAAAATAATCCCAAAAACGAGGCATTCAAAATGTACTGTTTCTTACTTCTGCCTATACTGATCGATGATTTTGATGACATCATTTCAGATTCTTTTCATTGTCTGTCCAATCAAATGCTCCCTATACTACAGTATGAAGTGCCCCATGTAGTATAAATAGATGCTAAATCTGTGACTGTGATTGGTCACATATTCACACAGTTAATATTTTCTATAAGACAGCACAGGATAAATCAGGCTACAAAGCACATGACCCATTTGAATTCTACACAGAATGCCATATTTTAGGAGGATTCTATTGGGTATTCAAAAAAGGGGGAAGAGCTGATTAAAAAATGACCTCTCTTCCTGTTTCAGTGGAATTTTTGTCAACACATTAAATTACGCGGCAAAAATGGCAAACTATTTCTGTATTTTTGCCACAAAATTGGAAACTATCTAAGGAAAGTAGATTAATTCTTGCTCTCTCTCTTAAAAACACATAAAAAAGTTTGAATAATAATAATAATTCCTTACATTTATATAGTAAAGGGGAATCGCGGTGGCGCAGTGGGTAGCACAATCACCTCACAGCAAGTAGGTCGCTGGTTCGAGCCCCAGCAGTGTCAGTTGGCATTTCTGTGTGGAGTTGGCATGTTTTCCCCATGTTCGCGTGGGTTTCCTCCAGGTGCTCCGTTTTTTCCCACAGTCTGCATGCGGTACAGATGAATTGGGTAAGCTAAATTGGGCATTGTGTATATGAGTGTGTGCAAGAGTGTTTTTGTGTTTACCAGTGATGGGTTGCAGCCGGAAGGGCATCCGCTGCGTAAAACATGTGCTGAATAAGTTGCAGGTTTATTCCGCTGTGGCAAACCCCAGATTAATAAAGGAACTAAGCCAAAAAGAAGAACGAATGAATTTATATAGCACTTTTCTGGACACTTAAAGCACTTTACACATTTTTTGGGGGGAATCTCCTCATCCACTGCTGGTGTGCAGCATCCACCTGGATGACGCGATGGCAGCCATATTGTGGCAGACCGCACACCACTTACCAGCTGATTGGTGGAGAGGAGACAGAGTGATGAAGCCAATTATGACATAGGGATGGTTAGGAGGCCTTGATGGACAGAGACCAGTGGCACATTTGGTCAGGATGCCGAGGCTAAACCCCTCTTTTAAAGGTCATCCTGGGATTTTTAACAACCACAGAGAGTGAGAACCTCGGTTTCACGTTTCAACTGAAAGGCGGTGCTCACTGAGCAGTATAGAGAATCTAGAGATCAATATACTGGGGTGTTAGGACCCGCACAGAGCGCAGGTTGAGCGCCCCTGCTGGCATCACTAATATCACTTCCGGCAGCAACCTAGCTTCCGACCGTGTGAGTTGCAGAGAGCTGTTTAATGTGTTGTTAAATGTGTCTTTGTGAAGTGGATTAATGAAAAAAACCCCAGCTGCTTGCAGTCTCATAATTCCACTTGAGGCTTTCTTCACAGCTATGAAAAACAAACTTTTCTATTTCTATTGGACGTGGGACCCTTTCTTTTATTATCTGGGAACCTCTAAGTTTCTAAGACTAAAAGCTTATTTGTTAGACTTAGCCTTGACAAAAGAAATGTAATCTGTCTTTTTGTAAAATAATTTAGTCTTTATTATAAATTGATTTAATTTTTTGTTAATTAATTTAAATACTATTTAATTTAAATGTATTATTTTTATTATGTTTTTTTCTGTAGTAGCCAGGATTCAAATGATATGACTGATGGATATTATCTTATTACTCAATGTGAAGTTCTGACGTTTTTGCACTAAAAACGTTCAATGAAAATATATCTGAAAAAAAAAGGTGTTAGCCACGACTTTATCAGTACCATCACTACACTTAAAACAGTTAAACTTAGATTTGCTGTAAGTAGAGATGCTGTTGTGGAAAGACACACAAACTGAGATCATTTACATGCTTGAGATCTCTTAAAAATGATATTAATCAGCCATCAGCACTCAAGTCTCCATTACTAGCTCTAAAATTACTTTTTAAAAATAGCAGCCGAGACTAAGGATGATGGTTAGGAAATTAGCCCTACATACAAGGGCATTTAATGGACAAAACCTGGCAATGTCAATGTCACAATGTTTTTTGTTTTGTTTTTTTGTCAGTGGAGAATCATTTACAAAACATTTGACTTTCAAACTAATCCCTGGTAAACTGCTTGAAGAAAAGATTAATTTCCATTTTTTTAAATAGAGAGATCTGCTTACCTTAAACTGAGTTTTTAGCAATTCAGCCTAAATCCAAACCTACAAAACACAAAAGAAAAGGAGTGTTTTTAAATCAGTGACATAAATATGTCTTCAAAATATTGAAACAAAGTTAAATTAACATTATCATGGTTAAAATGATCCACATAACATTTAAATTTTAACAGAGTTTACTTGAATTACAACTGAATTATCCGTGTCCTATTTTAAGCTTTTAGTGGCTCACAAAATAAGTCTAAATATAGACTGAGAAAGGACTGTGTATATTGGGTTCAATAAGGTGGTGGGTGTTTGTCTGGGTGAGCAACTGGACAAACCAAAATTGGACAAAACTGGAGTAAAGTCAATTCCCAAAGATGTATTCATTTACATACTGTATATTTATATTCTGTCCCTTTACTTCAACACTACCCATAAAACCCATCACTTACATGAAACATTCTGGTGATTTATATTTTCTAAATACTCTATTCTGTAAGATTTATGAGCCATTCTTCTTCATTCATTTTCCTTCGGCTCAGTCCTTTATGTATCACAGCATATGTTTTGCGCAGCGGATGCACTTCCAGCCACAACCCAGTACTGAGAAACACCCATACACTCCCTCATTCACATACACTAATACACTACGGCCAGTTTAGTTCATCCAATTCACCTATAGCACATGTATTTGGGGGAAACCAGGGCACCCAGAGGTAACCCACATGACAACAGGGAGAACATGCAAACTCCAACAGAAATGGCAACTGGCTCAGCCGGGACTCGAACAAGCAACCTTCTTGCTGTAAGGTGACATTGCCACACCACTGAGCCACCATGCCACAGCCATTCTTCTTATCGGCACCAAATAACAAATAAATTATAAGGTCCAAACGAGATGACTGGTATTACAATACTTGTACACATACATGCACACACACACAGATGCTGGGTTAATGCGCTCGTTTTCTGTGCACACATGATGGCAATTTCATCAGTTGAGAGCATGTAATAGGCTTTTAAAAAGTAAAGGAATGAAAACAGAAATACAGCTACAGTCTGTTTCCATTTGCCTATTTTATTGCACATTTCAGGATTTAGCAGATCAGATAACATAATAATGTAAAATACCTGGACAAACCAGAGCACTGATCTTCATCACATCATCTTTTCAATCATTCTAAAAACATCTAAGCAAAAGTCCATGATCAAAACAACCTTAGTTTGAATGATTTCGAGGTCCTATGTCAATCCTTGCCCTATCTATGCTCCGCACATTCCTATCTATACTGTCCCATGAAGTTGAAAACCCCTATAATTTTTTTATCAATTGTTTGGCGTCGGCCATACTGAAGCAAAGTGTATTTATTAAGGTGGAAAAAAGAGCTACAGCGGTTGCCCTGGTTGCAGAAACCTTCATTTTTAATATTGAATTATTGAACTAATTTCCAGAAAGTGACAACTGATTAAATTCAGCGTAGAATATAGCCATTGTGCTATTCTAATTTATCATTTTATTCCAATCTGTGATCGATCAGCACAAAGCAGCATATAACATAGCCGGCAGCTAGCTTTCTGCAACTCTCACATGGTCGCCCACTGAAGCTAAGCAGTGCTGTGCCTCGTCAGTACCTGGATGGGAGACCACATGGGAAAGCTCGGTTGCTGCCTGAAGTGGTGTTAGTGAGGCCAGCAGGGAGTCTGTGTGGGTCCTAACGCCCCAGTATAGTGAAGAGGACTCTATACTGCTCAGTGAGCGCCGTCTTTCGGATGAGACGTTAAGCCGAAGTCCTGACTCTCTGTGGTCATTAAAAACCCCAGGATGTTCTTTGAAAAAGAGTAGGGGTTTAACCCCAGCATCCTGGCCAGATCTGCCCACTGGCCTCTGTCCATCATGGCCTCCTATCTCCATATCATAATTGGCTTCATCACACTGTCTCCTCTCCCTCACTCAGCTGGTGTGTGATCTGGCGCAATATGGCTGCCGTCGCGCCATCCAGGTGGATGCTGCACACTGGTGGTGGATGAGGAGATCTCTATATAAATAGAAGAGCGCTATATAAATTATTATCATTATTATTATTATATACCAAGGTTATAAGTTCATGTCCAATCTGACAAATACTTATATGCTAATGGCAGAGGTCCCAGATTAGAATATGAGTTATAAATTCAGATCCACTTACTCAATGACTTAATATAATCGCAATTCTGCCCTATTGCCACTGCGCCCTTGAGCAATGCATTTATCGGCAGGTTACTCCAGCGGGACGGCTCCTGCGGTCTGAATAAAAAGGCTTAGGCTGAATGACAAGTAACCCTAATATCATCCTTGGAGTGTTTCCCATTATTACCACACCAACAGCACTCAGTATTAGACAATCCTCATGCTGATGAGACCGCTGAAGCATTCTCCAACAGGCCAAACATAATGGCCGACATAAATTTGGATCAAAGCAATATCACTTTTATTAGTAGCAATATATCCTTCTGCATACCTAAATACAAAACGAGAGCCACGAGAACGATTTGTGTTGCGTTTTACGACCTGTGCTTATTCGTCATGTGCTTTTTACCTCGTCCCTAGATGCCAGTGCAAAGACTGGCTTTAAAACCCCTCAGCTGTCTGACCTTCTGGTAGGCTACATGTGAAATTTCAGCATCTACAATTAAAAAAAACATTCATGTAAATAAATACAAATAAATAGAAACGCTGGAGTTAAATAATCTTTTTAAAATGGCTAAACTGATGTGTTTCCTGGGATTAAAACCACTTCAGCTGTTTAACCATTTTGGTACAGGTAAAATACCTGTAGTATCTGGGCAAAAAAGCAGAAATAAGGCATTCAATTTTAATGAACCAATGTTAGTGATCTTTGGTTTATGATCTACAAAACTTTGAAATTATATTTCATTTATTTATTTTTTACCAGGAAGTTGGTCAGTCTAATGTGATCATGCACATTATAATCCATATATAATGCTTAAAAACAAAACATTACATCATATTTTTGCATTTGTTTATTGGGACTTTAACAAAATTATAGACTATAACAGCCCAGCATGTTATATCTAGCCAGTGTCTAAGATCAATGTTATTTTGATGTCTAATAATGACGTCAAAATGTTGATTTTGTTGTGTTGGAGAGTGACCAAAATCCAATGTCGAGGCAAGATTTTAAACCAACGTTATATTGAAATTAATACTGACATTAATTTGTCAGGTATGGCAACCAAAATCCAACATCTGATCGATATCATAATGGTCCACACAACGTCAAGCTGTAACATCATTAAGCTGATATTTGGTTGTTTTTAGGTTGCATTGGAAAGCGTTTGTCTAACGATAGAGATTGACGTTAACCCAATTTTCATTCCCACACCGAATGCAATGCCCCACAATGTTGAGGTATAAGGTCAATCTGATGTGATGTTGATGTTCTGTGCCTGTTGGGAGTGACCAATTTTAAGATGCTGGTTTTAGTGGCTATTCAGACTCGTTACATTTACACTTTGTCAATAAATAAACAATATTTTATTTAGTTAATGTAAAACTCAAACAAGTAGAAGCAATGGAATATATTAAGCTTTCTATATAACTAAAATTATGTTGTTGTTTTTCTATGATTAAAAAGCTTCTGCTCTCTGACTGGTCAAATTGTAGTATCAGAAAAAAAAACATTTATAAACAATTAATACGAACATCTTTCATTATTGTTGGAAAACAGATTATAGTGATCGTTCATCATTTTTAATAAAATTTTTATACTTTTTGCCAGGTTTTTGGTTAAAATATGTAAAATAAAAATAAAAAATGTAAAATGCTTAAAAACAACATTAGAATTTTTCATAAATAATGTTTTTGTTTATTTGGATTCCAACAGGATTCATTGGATTCTTCAAGGTTTATTTGGATTCTTCTTCTTCTTTTTATAAACGTAAAATGTAACAGATGAAATTCCAGCATCTGAACAAACAAATAAACAAACAAAAAACAAGGCATTGAATATTTACTGTATAACCCAGCTGAATGTAATTATGAATATATTTCATTACTGTTGGACAACAGATGTCAGCGATCTTTGCTTTGTTATTTACAAAGCTTTGAACATGACTCAATACTTCTTTGTCAGGATTCTTGGTCAGTCCAATGTGATCACACACATTCAATTCATGTTTATTTCTATAGCGTTTTTACGGTGTCGATTGTGTCAAAGCAGCTGAGCTGTGATTCAACTTTCACTGCTGAAAGGTCAGACACTGAAGAGCAAATCCATCGATGCGCAGCTCCTCAAGTCCCAATCCAAGCAAGCCAGCGGCGACAGTGGCGAGGACAAAAAAAACTTCACCAACTGATGAAGTAAAGGGGAAAAAAAACCTTGATAGGTACCAGACTCTCTTGGGCATGACCATTTTCTTCTGGCCAAACTTCCTGTGTGGAGCTGCAGTCTTGGAAGCTGGAGAACGATGGATGTCTATCGTGGAGAACTGCAGGTGTGAGTAGGTCACAGGCGGGTGATCAGAATGCATTACATTATATTTAAATTTCATTAAAGTAATTAAATGCAAAAAATTGGAAGCAATGGAATATATTAAGCTTTTTAAATAACAGGTGAAATTCCAGCATCAAAAAAAAGAAGAAGAAGAAAAAAAAAAAGGCACTGGATATTAATGACCCAACTAAATGTAATTGGTATGAATATCTTTCATTATTGTTGGACAATAGATGTTAGTGATCTTTGGTCTGTGATCTACAAAGCTTTGAAATCGAGTTTGAGCTTCTTTGCCAGGGCTGTGGTCAGTCTAATGTGATCATGCACACAATAATCCATTTAAGTCATTTTCTGGATGCTCGGCGGGAAACGGCTCAGTCTCCTGTCTCGGATGGCCTTGACTTCTCTAATTGATCCACAACAGCAACGAGACCCACAGATCGATGAGCAAATCCGGCACATGCTATTGTGCTGCCGCAATTACACCCAAATGTTAATCATATAAAGATAATTCGGTTTCATAGTTTAGTGCCGGAGAGGATGCATTATGCTTCTTGGTGCACAAAAGTAATAATGGCAGAGCGAAATGAAGTGAATTCCCTATCGTCTGTGATATCATAAAGGTTAGTCAAACGGAATGGAATCAGCATGTAGTTTGAGCAGTAATATTCTGAAATATTGGAGCGATTTAAGATAATATATTTTAAAAAATGGAACAGATGAATGAAATGAAAAAAAAAGACATTTTTAAAAGTTATTGTGGGAGCTAAAGATGAATAGTAAACACACAGCATTTCACAAGTTCACAGATATTTGACTGAATAGAACATGGGTATTTGGCATGCTGTCTGGGGAGAGGGCTCTGAGCTCAGAAAGACACCCTAGCTTGTGTTATT
>CAIGQQ010032764.1:2533266-2560429 GCA_903798035.1 Danio albolineatus | reverse complement strand
TAACTCGTGGCTGAACTATCATAGTACGATGCATCATTTGGGAAACGAACAATTTAGTGACGAGTGTTTCCCCAAAACCTTTGTTCCTCTGTCGCAGATCCGTCGTTTGAACAACATTAGTTATAATGTAAAATGTCCATTATGATGCTTTAAACTGGGTGGAGTAACTACTTCTTTAGAGACAAATCGCATAATTTTTGTGCATATTATATTGTTTTACACGCACACGAATAAAACAAAAAACAAAAAACAATATCAGTTTTGGTAGAAAAAAAACGCACTCGTTTTCCATATTATTTGAAATATATGTAAATGACACATATAGGGCCCTTATATGTTTCCTTTACAAATATTATTGAGAATAGTCTATTCCATAAAAATCACTTAGCTAACACCGATTCTAATCTTATATATAAATCATATAAATAGTTAATGGTTATAGGCCTAATTTACAGTAAGCTATTATTTAAAAAATGAAAAAAAAAAACCTACTTAATAATAATAATAATAATAATAATTATTATTATTATTATTATTATTGTTATTATTATTAAGAAGGATATTGTTTGTATATTTTTATTTTTATTTATTTTAAAGTCTACTTTTACAATTTTACACATTCAAACCACTGCAGAAATGTTCAAACCAACAGGCCCATGACATATAGTACAGACGCATTTCCTAATAAATAACCTAGCCTAAATGTAAAGCACTTACTTATGCTATATATTTTGTTTTCACAAGCGTTGGAGACGTAACATAAGTTCCGCTCTTAACAGTAACAGTCACCTATAGCTTTTGTCATGAGCCACGGCTGCGTTCCAAATGCCATTTGTGATTTTAAAGTGCACTACGGAGGGAATGCAATTGTCAATATGAAGATCGCTAAAACTGAACCGTAAAAAATACTTGGAAAGCAAATTACACACAAAAGATATGACTTTAATGTTTCCTTTTTAAATCGTTCCAAGTTTAAATGTCAGAATGTTCTGAATGAACAGGGCATAGGCAGGGATAATGGGGAATAAAATACAGCCAGGAACTATGCCTCTAACTACAGCTCTACAGGTTAGATAGATAGTTAGATAGTTGCAAGCATACAAGCTTGCGATGCAGTTTGTCAATGTTCGTTGGAACGATGGAATTGGGAAACTATGTTTGTAATGACATAACTTGCGACCTTAGTTAAGGTCGCAAGATGGTTTTCAGAAAAATGCACGTTGATTGGATAATAGAATAATTGTCAATAATGAATTAGCCTAGTCAAAACTGATCATGCTTCTCCTGAAATTTGTTTAATAAACATCACTAAAATACATACAGCTATGAAAAAAAAAAGTTATCAATTGAAAAGTCCCTCTAGATGTACTGGATTTACTGAATGTTTGAGTTAACATTTGTTTTATTCCAAAGGTCTATGATTTCCTAAAAGTTTCAAATAAAACACTGTCATTTGGTGCATTTAATTTAATTTTTAGAACAGAAAACAACAATTTGTTGTGATTGAAAGAACAGTTTGTCCACCAAAAATAGATTGCCCAACTCTTCTGAAGTTAAGACTTCAGTATTATGTAGTCTAAAAATTAATGTTTGAAAAATGTAATCTATTTTTTTTCTCATTTTAAATATAGAAGTGAAGTCATGTCTGTTGTTTGCAGAACAAAACAAAAAAATACTCTTAATTGCAAATTCCCTGACCACCTTTTCAAGTGGTCACTTTTTTTTTTTTGCATGTAAATCATATATTAAATAGGAGTTATTTTATATACTGTAATTTAATAAGTAAAGGTTAGAAAAAATGATGTTGCATTTTTACACACAATAAAACTCAACTTTTTTTAAATTTCACTTTTTAACCCAATGGTTGGGTTTGTCCATTTTTTTACCCAACATTGAGCTACAATAACTCACCATTACAACCTCAGCAAGGTATTAAAAACATTAAAGAAGACACTTCTACTTTAAATATAAAATCCCAATCCAAGCAAGCCAGCGGCGACAGTGGCGAGGACAAAAAAACTTCACCAACTGATGAAGTAAAGGGGAAAAAAAAACTCGACAGGTACCAGACTCTCTTGGGCATGACCATTTTCTTCTGGCCAAACTTCCTGTGTGGAGCTGCAGTCTTGGAAGCTGGAGAACGATGGATGTCTATCGTGGAGAACTGCAGGTGTGAGTAGGTCACAGGCGGGTGATCAGAATGCATTACATTATATTTAAATTTCATTAAAGTAATTAAATGCAAAAAATTGGAAGCAATGGAATATATTAAGCTTTTTAAATAACAGGTGAAATTCCAGCATCAAAAAAAAAGAAGAAGAAGAAAAAAAAAGAGGCACTGGATATTATCCTTCAGTCAAATTAATTTGATGTAAGCTCCTTTAAAACAAGTATAATTTAATATCATTGCGTTTTGGCATGACAGTTGAGAGTGTTATTCAACAATGTCAGATTTGAGGTTTTAAGTTATGAGGTTCATTTGATAATAGCTTGTGCTGAAATATAATCCCTGTATGATCTCTGTTTGTGATATTACAGAGCTGCATTTGAGATTAAGCAGTTTTGTGAGGGTTTTGCAAGCTCTTTAAAGAGAGTGTTGTTCTAAACAATGGCTTTCTATAACAGCAGATCACCACTAATGACAAAATCCAAGGAAATGTCATTGTACGTGCTGATCCAGTGACCTTGCCCTGTTAGATGTCCAGCCTCTAACATATGATTCTGGCTACGATTAAAACGCTTACACTTGATCCAAGATACAGAGACGGAAGATATTTATCTGCATACAGCAGCATGTACTCACATGCTAATGAAAACCAGATCCCTTGAAATCTCTGCAACCTCAGCTTAACCTGCCTGAACCTTCCTGAAGAAAAAGAAATGAAGCTAAATTAGTGATTTAGAAAGTTAACTACGTCCCCATTGGGAATATACACTGTGCCAATTAAAGTGAATTATTAGATTGTGGTTGAATAAAACTTCAAAAATATATTTTGTAAAGGAACAAAATAAAATTAAATAATTAAATAAAATTGCCAGAGCAACAAAGGGCCTCAGATGAGTTAATAATTAACAAAAACTGACATAAAAATAAAATAGTGCTCACAGTATAGATCAGTGGTCCTCAAACATTTTTCACCAAGTACCACCTCAGAAAAAAATTGTCTCTCCATGTACCACCATAATGACCAGTGTTGAAATACAGTATAGCGTAGTAGGCGTAATTAAGCAGCCCTGCACAGTTCAAAAATGTTGCGGATTAATTCTTATGATTATGAATATATATATATATTTTTATTATTATTTATCAGCCACTTTAAACATTCTAAATAGTTTGTACAGAGAAATTAGCAATTAGATCTGCTTACTGCGCAATAAAGTAGGCTTTGTGTATCAGAAAAGCAAGTGATTAAACTATATCTGTCAACATTGGGATATAAAAATAAAGGATACACCCCCTATAACCCTTACAAATACATGGAGGAAAATAGCTTCAAATGAAAGAATACATAACAAACATTAGAAAATTTTAAATAAAATAAAAGGTTTAGCCTATTTAAATCACTGATCACATCTGTGTTATCGTACACGTCAAAGGGTAAAAAGTGTGTTAATTTTTTTACTTTAATTATTCAGATATTCCTCTGCGTACGACTAGAAGGACGCTTGTGTACCACTAGTGGTACACGTACCACAGTTTGAGAACCACTGGTATAGATCAATATGATATCCTATTTTTTTTTATTTTAATGAATATTAACATCTTAACATCTATCTTTTTATTTACTATTCCCCAGTTTGGGAAAAACAAAGGGCCTTTTTCTAGTTTTGTGATGGCTAAACTATTTTATTGGGGAGAAATTGATCTTTGACATTAAAAAAATGCTTTTAATTTAAGTTGTTTACGAGAAACTTCATGTAAAGACATCTTTAATATGACGAGTAACATAAACCTGGACCTTGGAGTCATGAAGGTTGAGAGCCACTGAATAAATATAATCAAATTTATTAAGAAAATGTAATATCTTATAAAATATCCATGGTATCAATATATCTGATCGACCATTATGAAATAAGATCCCATGATGCCAGTGATATGAAACTGTTTAGACCTTAACGGAGCGATCAAAGAAGGTCACGTTTGAATTATCCATGGCCCAGAACCCCACCTGTGCTTTTTTCCAGTGACTCCCCAGATAAGATGCCCTGACAGGGCCTCAGTAATGGAGTCGGACCCTGGTGCCCCAGTATCCATTTCGTCCACCAACACGGGCTCCCCTGGACGGACAGCCTGCTCGATTGAATGACTCCTGAAACTTTGATGAGCTTGAATGAGCCAGTGCTCCACAGACAAAGACCGAGCGTTGTTTGCCCAATAGTGCAACTAGCAAGATGCTGGGTCAGCCACGGGACAGGGATAAAACCTGTTATACGAAGCCAATCCTGTGCTCGTGCCTCCATGAAAACAGTGGATAATGGGAAACTGGTGGTGGTTTATGCCAAAATACGAACAGATTGATTAGGCTTGTAAAGAGAGTTAGCTGTAAGTTCATCTCTGAAGAATAGGACAGAAGTATATTTCTGTTGCATTGGATTTCACATTAGACTCAGAACTGTAAACTTGGAACAGAAACTTAGATGGCAAAAGCCAACGCCTGTATTTTTGAAACGATATCAATCTACGTCTGTCTCACTAGTTTGGAATTACATTGAAATTCTGAGCCCTTTACGAATGTTTATGAATCTGAGTAACCTGAATCTACACAGCAGGGTATAGTTACACAAACATTACGTAATAAATCTTCAATCTAGACAGAAATTCCTGGCACAGGACCAGTAACAGCTTTAAAACAAAGCATTTAAAGGGGAGATGCATTCCTGACAAACAGCACAGGTACACACAGCTTCGAAAACACATCTCACTCACATGACATATACGGAAATTACAATGTTTTTCCAAGTCCTCTCACAACTTTTACTGAAAATGAAGGTAGCTTCAAACTACAAGCAACAGTAACACAGCTAGCAAAATCAGGTTCTTTAAAAGCTGACTGACCTACAGTTCACACCCAGAAGAATGAAAAGATTGCAAAGCTAATGCTAAAGCTAGGAAAGTGACTCGCACAACTCTTACTAGTTTGTCTTTGTTACATTCACTCCCTTAAAGTGGAGGTGAAGCAGTCAGTGAAGTTTATGTTATTTTGTAAATTGATTTCCACTTTAATGAAAATACATATACTCCACACACAGAAATGCCAACTGGTCCAGCCGGAACTCGAACCAGTGACCTTCTTTCTGTGAGGTGACAGTGCTAACCACTGAGCCACCATGCAGACAAATGCACAAAAATAATCCTTTATTCGTTGAGAATAAATCCCTGTAAATATCATTAGTGTGAAAAGGAACAAAAGCTGTTGGTACCATACTGCCCCATAGCATACATTTTACCTCATAACTGCAGTTAAAATATATGTTGAAGTCCGTATTTGGGATTTCACAAAAATGTAGACTGACAAACCACTTTGATGATAGACTTTGGCTAAGGCGTTTTAGAATAACCAAAACAACATTTCAGATGTTGTGCAATGTAGTTGGTCTGGTGGTTTGTCCATTAAACGACATCCCGTCACACCTTTTTTGTTATCACATGAAACAAAATCATATTGCTTTTTTTGATGCGGATGCTGGGATTTATTTGCTAAATGTGCTTCCATCATTTATATTATCAAATAAAAAGTTAATCGTACTCTTAATTGTTTTGCTTTGTTTTAGTTTTTATGCACATTTGAAACATTTTAAGTGCAGCTTGCCATTTCTATTAAGCATGTCTAAACTATATTCGAAAATGTGCAGAAGAATGGTGGATGGAAACATAGCTTCTGATAGTCTAGAACAGTGGTTCCCAAAGTGGGGGCTGGGACCCCCTGAGGGTCGCGGGACAATGACAGGGATTCGCATGATGATTTCAAAAACAAATATAGTAGTTTTTAATAGTAAAAAACAACATGCAAATGAAAAGCCATAAAATATTTTTTTTCATACGATTGGTGTGTTTACGTTAGATTAACAACACAGCAACGTCAGCTGCAGCAGATTGATTTTATAGCACCAGGTTAAACTTTCTGATACCTTTATGGCAATCAAATACATTAAAAATAAATACAGGCCACAATTGGCCATCTCAAAAATTAAATAAAGTATAGACTTGTGCTGAAAATGTTGTGCCCACCAGTCTCTTTAGTTGAGGTTAATATTAAATTACACAAATTATTAAATGACTATAAAAATGATATGGTTGTTAGACTGTTTTTGTGTGTGTGTGTGTGTGTGTGTGTTTGTGTGTGTGTGTGTGTGTGTGTGTTGTCAATATGCTTGTGTTGTGTGTGCAACATTTGTATATCTGTAACCACCTCTGTGAAATTTGGGGGTCGCGAGTCACAGGCATTGTTATTTTAGTTGTCACGGGCTGAAAAGTTTGGGAACCCCTGGTCTAGAAGTACACTTAGTAATAAAGGTCAAAATCTGTCACTGAGGTAGCACATTTTTAAAAAAGGTACAGGTTTTTTAGGTACATATTAATACCTAAAATGTACAAATGTGTACTTCATAGTACCTTAAAGGTACAAAAGTGAACCTTAAAAGGTACAAAAGTGAATCTTAAAGGTACAAAAGTGTAGCCTAAAAGTAGTAATGTTCAATAGAAGGTCCTGTCCAAGTGACAGATATTGTACCTTTATTTCTGAGTGTGTGTATGGTTAACCAAAATGAAGATACACAAACCCATTGCCATTACATAAAGAGCGGTGAGCTGATTATAAATGACGGAGAAGAGGAAAAAAAAGAGGAATGAAAAGGGGGAAGGGAGGATGCTCGCGTGAAATTCTGACATGATGATTTCCCTTTTCACAAAGCTATGCATTAAAAGAATCGCCCACACTTGAGGGTGAGCAGAACGAGAGACTTTACATCACAAGCCATGGTATAGATTTCAAACATTCCCACCAAAAGTGAACATGATCACATCCCCCCCCACTTAAGCGATCTTCTCCTGGGGACGTTAAGGGTTCTGCTGGGATCTACTGGTGTGGGATACACGAGAATTGGATAAGTGGATTAGACATCAACACTGCCTCTGGGAGTCCTCACCTTACATGCTCCGTGTGAGAGAGAGTTTTTAACCATTTGGCGCTCAACACTGATGCTGTCATACAAGCAGGCTTCTCTGTTTGAGCGTATTTATCCTGTCAGGCCACAGCCGAGGGTTTAATACTGTCATTGCGTAATTGACAAGAATGCAACCCCACCAATGGAATTTAATTACAACAGAGTCAGAGTCTCTTGACAGGTAATTGAAAAAATGCAGGGGACAGAAAGCTACGCTCGGGCACAATAGGATGGCTAGAAACTGCTGTGCAATGAACTATCCTAAACACAGAAGAAAAATCGAATTATTGCTAGGCCAGAATCAGAAAGAAGAAACTCATATGCCATATCATTCGATGCTTTAGACTGTGCAAGAAATTTGGAGGGACGGATAGAGACTAACATGACAGATGGAGGATGAACGTCTGCTAGCCACGCATGAAGACTCTGTGACGCACAATTCATGCATTGCTACTTTTGCATCATTTATCAGTTACTGTCTGGTTAGTAGAGGGGAAAAAGTCAGAGAAGGGGAAAATCAAGTACAGAATAGGAGGTATACCAGAACAGTATGTTGAAGGAACTGTAAATTGTTCCTAAATGTCAAGCCCATTTAACTATTAAAACAATTTTAACTTCATGCTAAACAAAATCTGAAACATATCCAAGAAATTGTGAATATATAGTTAAGCAATGTAGGAATCCACGACTGCCAGATATAAAGCCATGAGATAAAAATACAAAACAAAAAAAGTTGCATTTTTGAGATATTTAAAGTTTATAGATTATAAAGTTAAAAATCCTAAAAAGAAACAGAGAGAGATCTAAAATTATAATTATATAGAAAAAGATACAATTACAAGAAAATAAAAGGTAGTAATTAATGGTAACTTAAGAAACTTATGTAAAGACGCATTTCCGAGAAAAGTGCAGTTGTAAGTCAGAAATTTAAAATAACAAATGCAGGACATACACCAGCAACAGTGAGATATGTGACCCTGAACCACAAAACCAGTCATCAGTTCCACAGTATATTTTTGGCAATATCCGAAAATACATTATACACTGACAAAAGACAAAATCATAATACCAAAAGTCTTGTCATCGATCCCAGTTGTAAGGAAAACAAATAATAACTTGACCTCTAGTTGATCATTTGGAAAAATGCCAGAAGGTAGATTTTACAGATAAATCATCTGTTGAACTGCATCCCAGTCATCACAAATGCTGCAGAAGACCTACTGGAACCCGCATTGACCCAATAATCTCACAGAAATCAGTCAAGTTTGGTGAAAAAAAAAATCATGGATTGGGGTTACATTCAGTATGGGGGCGTGTGACAAATCTGTGGATGGCAGCATCAACATTTGTGCTGCCCAATTAGCCCATTACAAACCACAGGAGAGGAAAAATTCTAAATCAGGATAGGATTCTTATACTTCAGCCTCCATATCAAAGTTTCTGAAAGCAAAGAAGGTCAAGGTGCTCCAGGATTGCACAGGCCAGTCAACAAACATGAACATTATTGAGCATGTCTGGAGTAAGATGAAGGAGGAGGCATTGAAGATGAATCCAAACAATCTTGATGAACTCTGGGAGTCCTGCAAGAACACTTTCTTTGCCATTCCAGATGACTATTAATCTAAGTTATCTGAGTCATTATGAGATGTATGGTATGGATGCAGTCCTCTAAGCTCATGGGAGTCATACACAATATGAATTATTTTTCTACGGCACCATGACTTTATATTCTATACTGTACATCATTTTTGTTAAGGGACAAGACTTTTGTCTAAGCAAAGTCAGACCTTACTGTCCTTATTATATAATTAAAAATCAAGGTTTGATTATTTTATTTTGGTCAAATAAGCGTAATCTAGCCGCCATTAACTTTCATATAAGCCACTTCTGACATCAAATGATCAACTAGAAGTCAAGTTATTATTATTGTTCCTAAAACTTGGATAGGCGTCAAGACTTTTTTAGGGAGTGTACATATAGCTAAAAAATTTTTGATTTTACTTCTATGTCAAAAATTAATAGACAATTAAATTACCATGAAGAATATTGGTAAATTTCCTATTGTAAATGTATCACAAAATGAAACATTTGATTAATAATATACATTGCTATGAACTTTGGACAATTTTAAGGTGATTTTCTTTGCTGTTTTTAATATATATATTTTTTTAAACCGCACATTTCAGACTTCCAAATAATTATATCTCTGCCAAATTTCGTTCTATCACAACAACCAGATGTTTATGGAAAGCATGTCTATTCAGCTTTCAGATGGTGTATAAATCTCAGTTTCTAAAAAAATGTCCCTGTGATCCAGGGTCACATATAAAGTTTAAATTACCATAACAAAAAGGACAGGAATAATAGTAGGCAGAGAAATAAAGTAGCAATTATGAGTAAATCTAAAAATAGAAATGCAATAATTGGAATTCAAAAAGGGGAATTTCGTAGTATACAATTCTGTAGATTCCAAGAAAGATTCCGAAAAAAGCACTATTTTGAGTACCTCCAAAGAACTTTTGAATATCTAAAAATGTTTTCCCACAATCAAAAATCTATTACAGAATATAATGAATGCTGAAATTCTTCATGGAGCAACGGAATTGTTATTTTTAAGACTACAGTGACATAAATTTAACATTTATTAACAGCACCACACATGTTAGTGTGACCATTACAGCGTGTGCAATGAAGGACAGCACAGTCATCGTGTTGAAGACCTCAATTAAACAAATCATAAAACGCACCAGACAACTCCAACAGTTACTGTCACTTACACAATGTGGTTCCTCTTCCTTTTCGTCTAATTAAAATATTACGCTTTGTCAAATGCCTGACATGTATGAGCTTGAAAATTGTCGGGTCTATTTTTAAACCAAGGTGGTTACGTAAATCTTCGCACAAATGAGATCTGAATGTCGATCTTTTCTAGCTGACTCTACGCTCCTTCTCCCGCCTCTTTGTGTGCATCCTCAGTGAGGTTATTCCAACAGAATAAATATTCAATTATTCACACTGGGATTGTGCAGCGATGCCCTCAGGTCTGTATCACACTAATGGAGAAGGCAGGCTGCTTTTACTATAGTAGTAGAAACAGATGATCGACGCCCCCTCAGTCTCAAATCCATCCTGGCTTCCGATCACTAGAGATTTTTATTAAAACGTGGCGTATTGATCCATCCGTTCTGCTTTCTCCAATTTGGATTGTGAAAGAGTGATTGACCCAAAGCGGAGACAGCACACAAAGGGCCCAGCTGACACCCTTGAATTATAGAAACTCAAATTTACTCAGCTTCAGCAGACTGCTGTGACGCCTGTCTTTTTAAAGTTGTACACTTTTAGGTCAAGCTGGTTTCCGAATGTACACAAAATGGTCATTGTATTGTCCACAGCAGGTGGAAGATGATAAAACCCCTCCTTCCGGTCATGTGATTCATCCTTGTGCCACTTTTCCATGCACTTTTGAAAATTGGGACCTAGAAGCACCTTAAAAGATTTATAAAAATGGTCTAAATGACTCTTGAAATCAGAATGTTTTATATTTTAGTGTGCTGACCAGGGATACGTTTCCCAAACAATGACGTAACCCACGACTGAACAATCATAGTACGATGCATCGTTTGGGAAAAGAACAATGTAGTGACGAGTGTTTCCCAAAACCCGTAGTTTCTCTGTTGCAGATCCGTTGTTTGAACCACGTTAGTTATAACATAAAACGCCCACAATGATGTTTCAAACGGGGCGGAGTAACTACTTCTTTAGAGAAGAACCCCGTAATTTCTTTGCGCAAATTATATTGTTTTACACGAACACGCATTTTTAAAAAATCCAATTTTAGTTTTGGTAAAAACATGCACTGTCTTTGTATATTAAATGAAATATATGTAAACGGCACATACAGGGCCAATGTTTCCTTTACAAATATTATTGAAAACATTCCAGACTCTATTCTAAAACATAAAATCACTTACAAAAGCTAACATGTATCGTAATATCATATAAATGAATAATGAGGCTATTTATTAAGAAATTATAATAATAACGATAATTATGATTATGATTATTATTATTTTTATTACTACTACTACTACTACTACTAATAATAATAATAATAATAAGTAGGACGTCGTTTATTTATTTTAATTTTTTTTTGAAAAGTCTGCTTTTACAATTTGACACATGCAAACCACTGCAGAAATGTTCTAACCAACAGGCCCATATCAGGCTACATTTCTTAATAAGTAACCAACTATAAAATAAAAGCATTAACGTATGCTATGTTTTTTGTTTTCACAAGCTTTGGAGCAATGACTGTAAAAAATATACTAGCTTTGAAGACGTAATATAAATTCTGCTCAGCTGTATTCAAAATGACATCGATTTTTCAAAGTGCACTGCGAAGGGAGCGCAATTGTAAACATGAAGATCGCTAAAACTGAACTGTAAAAAGGTTTCGAATGCAAATTACACCCAAGAGTGATAACTTTAATGCTTTTTTTAAAATAATGATTCCAAGTTTAAATGTTAGAATGTTCTAAACGAATAGTGCACAGGGGGATAACTGGGAATAGAACACAGCCAGGAACTATGTTTCTAACTACAGCTCCAGAGATTTAGTTGCAAGTGCCCATGTTTGCGACGCAGTTTGCGAATGTTCGTTGAAACGATGGATTTGGGAAATATCAAATCAATGAACTATGTTTGTAATGACGGAACTTGCGACCTTAGTTGGCTAACGATGGTTTACGGAAACGCACCCCTGATCGTGAAATTTCTGCCACGAAACTCTATAGAAGTGTCTTGAAAAATATTTAGTAAAATGTTATTTACTGTCATCATGGCAACAATAAAATAAATCCGTTATTAGAAATGAGTTATTAAAATTATTATGTTTACAAATGTGTTGAAAAATTCTTCTCTCAGTTAAACTGAAATTGGGGGGAAAAAAACAGGGGAGCTAATAATTCAGGGGGCTAATAATTCTGACTTCAACTGTATACTGTATAAAAAGTCCCTGCATAATTCTGGAGAGACTGATTAATATTTCATACGAAAAATAAAATATGCTATTATTTAATTTAGCTTTGCAACAACATTATATTAAATTACACTGTACTGCATAAATTAAATCAGATCATTTTATATGTAGTTTGGCCATTTTGGAGGCCTAAAATTAAAAAAACTTCCAAAGTACAATAATTATTAAAAACATAATAATTTCCATCTCCATGCAAACATGTGTTAATTAGAAAATGTTTAAACCATTTGTGAATAATCTGTTTAGTCTACACATGTGCAATACAGTTATTTTACAGCACTTTTGTGGCCTTAGCTTAAAAAAACAAAGATCAGTCTGATCAGTGTTTTGTTTAAAACAATAAACAAATATAATTTTACATTCAGTAATTGTTATTTAAAGTAATATATATCATAGAATACTGTATTTATTATGTAAACATGCCCATAAAAGCCTTTTTACTTTAGTACTAACAACAAAAACAATGTCTCATAGCAGGCGTGTTTTGAGGATCATGATAAAGTATAGTGTTGACAGGAAGGGGATCTGTACAGCACACAGGACACCCTGTCTAATACCTTTCATGCTCCCTGTTGTCACATATGTAATAACTTAATAACACAAAACTGCAAGATATTTCAATTTGTCCACAGCCCAGCTAACAAGACAAGATTTACATCAGCTTTGTCTGTAGGTCATGGTTAACATTGCACCGGATCAATAGAAGATAATTAAAGTGCCTCTATTATACTCTTTTGGATATTGCATTTCATCGAGTGTGTAATATTACCAGTGTCAGGGAGAAGCTAGCTGCATACTTCAGTAGCTTGACTATAGCTCAGCCACTTATGATGCAATGAAGCTTTACCAATAGTTTGCTACTTTTATTCCAGCAAGTAGCAGATCAGCTTGACATTTGTTGCAGGTTTGCACTTTTACTACCGACAGTCTGAGATTTCATACTTGTACTGCACTGTTTTTGACTTAAAATTAACATCTATTCACATTTTCGTAACACACACCTTAGTTTCAATGTAACTGCCTACAGTGTAGTGCAGCTAGCTACTTTTTAGAAGTGTTTGACAGCAGCTTAGCTAATTTCTTGATGTGTATCAAGCTTCAGTTTCAGAATAGCTTCCCCTACACTGAATACTATAGTGTGTGTATGTAAAAAAAGCTATGCAAAGTTTCAAAAATCTGAAACGTGCACTTTAAATTTAGTTATTACCTCTGAAAAGGAAAGAAAAAAAACTTTATGCACAAGTCTGTGTAGATTTGTAACAAATCTGCATAATACCAGCCTTTGGTCCTTATTAGGTGCCTCCCTATGTCTGCTTTGACCATAAACCACTGTAGCTCATACTGCATCTGTGGCCTGGATGAGTTTTTGTTGTTAACATGTTAAGAAGATGCTGATTTCTATGCCATGAAATCAAATCCACATCCAACTGACGAGGAGTCATCTTCGAATTTAATCTATTCTAGCCAGTACCAGTGCTATCTTTACATCACTTTGTCTGTAAGTGCTGAGGATGTGTCTGGAGGTAAAATTCAGATACAGTAATGGTATGCGTCACACTGCACTTTCATTCATATGCATGTGTATGCACCAGACTGGAAATGCAAGCTTGTTTCGCAGTGCTCCAAAGTTCAAGCTTAGCGAACTCTGATCTGCAAGTTTGCATCATGTGAATGTGTGAGGTCAGTAGAAGATCAAAAAGTGACCAGAAATATCAAATATTAAGCAATTGTTTGATTTTTCAGTTCATCTTCTTGTTTTATCTTGCCCCTTTTTCATAGCACTGCACGACTAAATTTCACACACTCAAAGTGTATCTGTGGGTTCAGTATTTAGCAGACTGTGATTGGTCAACCAATCACAAAAGACTGGGCCATTTGACCAATGAGAGAAGAGTAGGCGCCCAGAAAGGTGGAGTTTAAACCCACTGGTTCCTTTAATGCAGGGGTGCCCAAACCTTTTCTTAAGGGCCAAAAAGTAAACTTGATTGAGGATAGTGGGCCGAAGATAAGTATAATTGCCATGGGTAATTTCCTAATTTATTTAATAATATAGACCAATGGTTCTCAAACTGTGGTACGTATACCACTAGTGGTACACAAGCTTCCTTCTAGTGGTACACGGAGGAATCTCTGAATAATTAAAGTAAAAAAATTAACACACTTTTAACACTTTGAAGCGTACAATAACACCGATGTGATCGGTAAATTTATTTTAATAGGCTAAACCTTTTATTTAAGTGGCTGACAATAAAAAATATTTTTAAATAGAAGTTTTAATCTGCCTTGTTTTTGATCTGTTCAGTGCTGTAGCTGCTTAATTAGGCCTACTATGCTACTGTACTTCAATACCTGTTATTATGGTGGTACTTGGAGAGACGATTTTTTTCTGAGGTGGTACTTGGTGAAAAAAGCTTGAGAATCACTGATATAGACCATTTCAAAGTGGTGATGTCATGAACCCCATGGTCCATGAACATTACCTACTTAATATCAAACTATTTCATAACTGTAACAAGAGGCAATTCAATCATAAAATCATGTTAAAACAGCTCTCATGACATTATTTATCAAGATGTGGCTCTTTTTGGATTCTTGGAAGCCATAGAAATTAAAAATTTAAAACAGGAAATCCGTTGGGACCGATGTTTTTGTTTACATCCCCCAAATGGTCTATTTAAAAACAACTAGATAACATTGCTTCATATCAACTAATACAGTATATATATATTTTAATTTTATAATAAACGTTTATTCATTCATTCGTTTTCTTTTCGGCTTAGATGCCCTTCCAGCTACAACCCATCTCTGGGAAAATCCATACACACTCACTCACAAACACACACTATGGACAATTTAGCTCACCCAATTCACCTATACTGCATGTCTTTGGACTGTGGGGTAAACCGGAGCACCCGGAGGAAACCCACGCAACCACGGGGGGAACATGCAAACTCCACACAGAAATGCCAACTGACCCAGCCGAGGCTCGAACCAGCGACCATCTTGCTGTAAGGCTAACGTGCTACCCACTAGGCCACCGTGGCGCCCTATAATAAACGTATTACAGTAAAAACAAAAACAATCTCATTTATAACAGAATGGAGTTACACTAGTTTTTGGTTGATTTGCTTGCCAATGTCTTCTGCAGAGTCCTCTATCTGTCGAGATTCATTGACAACATTCAATAAAAACTGTTTGCTTTTTTGTAGCTCAGCAATAAAGACAAACAACAACAAAAAAATTTACATCAGATGGGATGGTGGGCCAAATAAAAGGTTACAATGGGCCAACATTGCATGGTCCGCAGGCCCTGTTTTGGATGTCTCTGCTTTAATGAACCTTTACAGACACTGTGAGGTGATGCTGTTATGTATATTAAAGGACATTTAAAGCATTTTTTGACATTGGACAGATGTAAATCTTTAGTGTGGGGAAAATATAAGGGTAATATGACGACAAATTCTTCATGATCATATAAACTAAGCATATTACTGTATATATTATAAGACTTGGAAAGGTCACATTAGGTGAAATGCATGTTTGTGGTACCAGAAAATAGTATGCATGTAAACAAATCCAGCTGCTCTTTTACAATTTTTCTGCCTTTTTTCACTCACAGACACACACACACATACACACACACAGGTGTACGAAAGTATCTGGGTGATGCAACCCACTGAAATAACGGGAACAACATTTGATTTTCCTTGCTACATTAGAGCTGCAAAGTCACAGCCATTCTGACATTTTATGCTGCTTTTCACTTGCTGTTTAAATATTGCTTTACTCATAATTGTGTGCAAATGTATCGCCGCAAATAATCTCTGTAACTGCATCCAACCGATCAATTACCAATGAGTTTCATTCGATAGATCAGTTTCATTGAAGTGACAACCACGTCTGACCTTAAAATGAACTCAGAATGGTCTCAGACATTAAACTTATGTTTCGTCTGAGTGTGGAGAAAGTGACAGCAGCGTTGTGTGTGTGTGTACGAGAAAAGCAGGTCAGAAGTGCTTTGACCTCATCTACACCTCCACCCATCTGTCCCTCATCTCATCACACTACAGCACTGGCTTAATTGGACAAGAGATGACACTCGCACTAACCAAAACCCTTGGGGTCACAACCTCATCACACACACACACAGAGAGGGAGAGAGAGAGAGGAAGAGAGGCGGAGCCACAGAGACAGTCTTTACTAACCACAGTCTTTACTACAGCTACATGGTGGATTATAGGTTAGATAAGAACTGTATATCAGTGACAAAAATGATCCTTAAAGGGATAGTTCACCCGAAAATGAAAATTCTGCCATCATTGTTAAAACTCTTTTTTAGTTTCATTCTTATGTTGAATACAAAATATCATATATATATGTGTGTGTGTATATTTAAAATATGTTCTTTTGTGTTCAACAGAGGAAAGAAACACAAAAACAATGTTAAACCACATGATGGAGAATAAATGATGAGGTAATTTTTAAGTCGACTATCCCTTTCACAGGTCTTTAGACATTTTTATTGTTTTAGATTTTATTAATGGCAAAAAGCAACATATTAGCATATACACTCACCGGCCACTTTATTAACTGCCCCTTAACGCACATTTCTAATCAGCCAATCACATGGCAGCAACTCCGTGCATTTAGGCTTGTAGACATGGTCAGGACAATCCAAGTAGGTATTGTTGCAGCCCGGAGACCTCCAAGTGGGAGGGATTACACCGCAAGTAGGTTGGGTGACCTCCAAGTGGGAGGGACTTAAACTGCAAGTAGGTTGGGTTTAGGTGGTGTAGGTGGAGCGGATATTCATAAAACACATCAGGTTACTGGGAGGTTGGGTTTAGGGTTGGGTTTAGGTGAAGACGTTAATAAAACACAACAGGTTACTGTGAGGTTGGGTTTAGGGATGGGTTTGGGTGTAGACATTAATAAAACACAATATTGGACTTCATGTCATGTACAACACATTAAATAAATAAAAATTCCAGGTTTGTACAGCCCACTTGGAGCTTGAAGGCCCACCCACTTGGAGCTGGCTCCGACCTCTGTTTATACCCTTCTCAGACAATCTGCTGCAGATCGAACTGAGCATAAGAACGAGAAAGGAAGTTGATTTAAGTGACTTTGAATGTGGCATGGTTGTTGGTGCCAGACAGACTGGTCTGAGTATTTCAGAAACTGCAGATCTGCTGGCTTTTTCATGCAAAACCAACTCTAGGGTTTACAGAGAATTTTCTGAAAAAGAGAAAATGTCCAGTGAGTGGCAGTTCTGTGAGCGCAAATGGCTTGTCGATGCCAGAGGTCAGAGGAGAATGGCCAGACTGGTTTGAGCTGATAGAAAGGCAACAGTAACTCAATTAACCTCTCGTTACAATCGAGGTATGCAGAAGAGCATCTCTGAATGCACAACATGTCGTACCTTGAGGTGGATATGCTACAGCAGCAGAAAACCACACCGGGTGCCACTCCTGTCAGCTATGAACAGGAAACTGAGGCTACAATTGGCACAAGCTCACCAAAACAGGACAATAGAAGATTAGAAAAACATTGCCTGGTCTGATGAGTCTCGATTTCTGCTGCAACATTCGGATGGTAGGGTCAGAATTTGGCCTCAACAACAGGAAAGCGTGGATTCATCCTGCCTTGTATCAACGGTTCAAGCTAGTGGTGGTGGTGTAATGGTGTGGGGGATATTTTCTTGGCAAACTTTAGGCCCATTAGTACCATCTGAGCATTGTGTAAACGCCACAGCCCACCTGAGTATTGATGCTGACCATGTCCATACCTTTATGACCACAGTGTACCCATCTTCTGATGGCTACTTCCTGCAGGATAATGCGTCATGTCATAAAGTGCAAATAATCTCAGACTGGTTTCTTGAACATGACAATGAGTTCACTGTACTCTAATGGCCTCCACAGTCAGCAGACTCAATCCAATAGAGCCCCTTTGAGATGTGGTGGAACGGGAGATTTGCATCACAGATGTGCAGCTAACAAATCTGCAGCAACTGCTTGATGCTATCATGTCAATATTGACCAAATTCTCAAAGAAATATTTTCAGTACCTTGTTGAATCAATGCCCTGAAGTATTTCTGCAGCAGTTCTGAAGGCAAAAGAGGGTCCCACCCAGTACTAATAAGGTGTAGCTAATAAAGTGGCCGGTGAGTGTATATAATATGGGTTGTAGGAGAAAATAAAGAAATTGACTACAGGACTAAAGTACTTACTGATGAATAACTGTTCGGTAAAGACATATAAGGTAAATACTGAAAGAGGTTAGAGAAACGGCAGTGTGTATGTTCTTGCATAACAACATAAACATGACTTATGTGTCCTTGTAAACTAAATGTATGTTTTTGAAATTCAAAAGTCACAAAAAACAAGCCTAAAAACAACATTTACACACAAGTTATTTGCTCAATCAATCAATCAATCAATCAATCAATCAATCAATCAATCAATCAGTCAGTTTGTAGGGATGGGCGGATCGATCCTGAAGTATCGATATGTATCAAAAGGATTGATCCTTAAGTAAAAGTATCGATATTTTCTGGGGGGTTTTCTTACTGAGTGATCAGAGATTTTAGAATATTACTATAATTATAGTGCCGCATATTATAATAAATATTTACTTAAATAGAGTAGGGCGCCACGGTGGCGTAGTGAGTAGCACATTCGCCTCACAGCAAGAAGGTCGCTGGTTCGAGCCCTGGCTGGGTCAGTTGCCATTTCTGTGTGGAGTTTGCATGTTCTCCCTGTGGTTGCGTGGGTTTCCTCCGGGTGATCCGGTTTCCCCCACAAGTCCAAAGACATGTGGTACAAGTGAATTGGGTAGGCTAAATTGTCCATAGTGTATGAGTGTGAATGTGTGTGTATGGATGTTTCCCAGAGATGGGTTGCGGCTGGAAGGGCATCCGCTGCGTAAAAAATATGCTGGATAAGTTGGCGGTTGATTTCGCTGTGGCGACCCTAGATTAATAAAGGGACTAAGCCGACAAGAACATGAATGAATGAATTTACTTAAATAGAAACACGAATGGAAACTATAATATTTTTCCGCTGTATCTCTGCTAGTAGGTCAGCGTTAGCTCACCGCACAGTAGTACAGACACCACACACACCCAGTGCAGATTGTAAAACGAGAGGAGCTGTGGTCATCATGACTGAACGTAAACAAAGTATAATCTGGAGTTATTTCACTCCAGTAAATAATGATGAGGCTTCGTGTGATACTTGTCACAAAACTGTTCGCCACAGTGGCAATCTATTGACTGTTGTCAAGGATTTTTTTTGTTAGGCAACTATTTGTTTTATTATATTTTCCTTTTCAAAAACAAAAGATTTTGATCAGTAAAAGAAAAATAGGCTCAAGGAGAGCATCAACAATCATTTGTTACATTAAATAAAACATTAAAGGGATTTTTTTTATTAAACATTTGTGCAGTGTATTTTTTTGTTATATTTGGTGCTATTTAGCCAATTATAGTTCTGTAATTTTAATAAATCATGTGTCTTGTGTCTAAAAATAATAATATAATAATAAAGGTGATAAGCATAAAAAAAATAAAAATCACAAAAAATATTTTAAGTATTGGTATCGGTATCGGTATCGATATCGATGATACTTGTTTTGAATTACTTGCTATCGGAAACAAAAATATTGGTATCGCCCATCCCTGTCAGTCTGTATGCATTTGTAACAATTCTGATGAGCCGGTCATGACATAAGGTATTTATAATGTCAGCTTTCTTCCAACAAAAGTAATATCTATAGTCTTATTGAAAATGAATGACAATAACCCAGGAGTGTGGGTGTCCGGCTGTTCCTCAGATCTGATGGTCTGATTGGTGAAATGAGCACATGGGCGTTCTTCGGGTGCCTCTCATACCCATCAGTCTCCAGGAAGTCACTGGTTTAACAAATGCTTGTGTTAAAACCACTTGGCAGCATGGAAAGGGCACAGAGAGCTCCCTTTGCCAAAATTGGTTTCATCGAACAATTTTGGTCAGCAGGGCTCAGTGTTTACACATCCTCCCTGTGAAGCATTGACTCAGACTGTTTCTCTCCAAACACTCATACACACCCTGCCCACTAGATTGCTATTTTTATCAGTACAAATATTGCTTTTTAAAATACCCCTCAATATCTCCCTTTCTTCATTTAAAGGGATACTTCACCCAAAAATGAATATCATGTCGTCATTTACTCGATTGTTCCAAACATATATGAGTTTCTTATTTCAGCTGAACACAAACAATAGTGTCATAAAGATGTTGGTAACCATAGTTGACAGCCATTGATGTCTATTGCAGAATACTAATATCAAACATTCAGGTGCCGTCCACACATTGAGAGCAACATTTAGATACACTTTCCTCTTAATAACAAGATAAATCTCCACCAAAATGATAATGGTAAAAAAAAGCAGCAGTTAAGAAAGGGTTTGCTGCATGTACTTGCATATATTGAACTTCTTTTTAGCCCTAAGTGAAGAATGAAAAAAGCTAGTAAATTGGGGCCTTTACTCTGCCTCTCTCTCACTGGAATTAATTAGTTTGCTTGTTAGAGGACTCCTGAAAGCCCATGGCACATGTTCTGGGTGTTTATAAAAAGTATATTTGCACATTCTATTCAGGTACCAAAAACACATCAGAGAATAGACCACTAGACAACACACACACACAAACAAATGGCAATACTCATGATTTATGGAGGTGTTGTGTTGGAAACAGAGTCTTTGCCCGAACCAACATAACAAAATAAAGCAATAATCTCAACCTTTATATCGATGTAAGATAGGCCAGTGCTCAGAGTTATATCGTGCACTCTTCTAAGGAGCACTTTAGACTAAAACATTCAGGGAATAATGGGTCTCCAGAGAATCCTCATCTTACCTCAGTTACTATCTCTTCCTCTGGATGGAAATAAGTGTGTTGGGAGATGGTATGTTGGATAAAATGGGTTGAAGTGCTCAGATGGAGGAGAAAGAGACAGAATGTGGATTAGCGAGATCCACCGCAAATTGCTCAGTGTAACAGACCTTAATGTGCTTTCACATTTGCAGTGCTCTTTCACAGAGAAGAACTGATAAAATGCAGTTATTAGTGCTGCTTGCAAAGGCAATCTAGAGCTCTTTTTCGGCATTGCAATAAACCATTAACAATTCAGCACATTTCCCAGCCAGCACAGTTTATACTAAGGAAAAACCCATGTGGGCTGTTGAGAAAAGGTTTGCTACATCTTTTGTAACAGATCAGGCTTCAAATCATTTCTTGAGATGCAAATAAATGATTAAACTTGGCAATCTTAACTATGGAATAAAAACATACAGGTACTAAAAATCACTCATGAATCACTTGGCAACTGCACAGCAACATGTTTAGAAGAATCCTTAATAATGACAAAGCTAGATATCAAGATTCAATTACAGACTTTAGAAGGTGTATAGTAGGGATCACCAAACTTGTTCCTGGAGGTGCGGTGTCCTGGGCTGCGTCCGAAACCGCACACTATATAGTACGCTAAAATCAGTATGCGAGCCGAGTAGTATGTCCGAATTTATAGAATTTGAAAATCAGTATGCGAGAAGTACCCGGATGACTTACTACTTCCGGCGAGATTCTGAAGTGGGCATCCCATGTACGCTGCGCTATCCCATGATGCCCCGCGAGAGAATTCATGAATGGGAGTGAAGCGACGCAACTGACGCAGGTGACAAAATGGCGGATGTAGAATTCCATTCATACTTCTCACATTCATACTGTATAGAACGTACTTTTCTAACGGCAGAGTAGTACGTTTAAATTCAAATGCAGTACCTACTGAGTAGTAGGCGGTTTCGGACGCAGCCCTGCAGATTTTAGCTCCAACCCTAATCAAACACACCTGAACAAGCTAATCAAGCTCTTACTAGGTAAACTTGAAACATCCAGGCAGGTGTTTCGAGACAAGCTGGAGCTAAACTCAGCAAGACACCGGACCTCCAGGACCGAGATTGGTGATCCCTGGTGTATAGCAACAAGCTGAAACTCATTTAGGAACCTTAGCATAGCAACATGCTAGGTCACACTTTATTTTTGACGGTCCGTTTGTTGAATTTAAGTTACATTGCATCTACATACCAGCTAATTCTCATTAGATTATAAGTAGACTGTTAGGTTGGGGTTGGGGTTAGTGTTAGAGTAAGTTGACATGTACTTGCAAACTTTCTTATAGTCAGTAAAATGTCTGTTGAAGGAACAGTATCAACAGATATTAAGCAGACAGTCTACTAATACTCAAACGGACCATCAAAATAAAGTGTTACCATATGCTATAGTTAATAAGGCATTTGCTGGTTAGGTAGGTTTTGAAACATGACTGCTGATTTAAGCTGGCTCTTGAAGGTAATGAGCTGGCACAAGCTGGTTCGGACCATGACCTGCAACGAACTGTTTGAAATCAACTCGTGACCAGCAAGAACCAGCTTAGACCAGCAGTCATGTTTCAAAACCTACCAGCATATGCCTTAGCAACTAAATATTAACAAGCTAAAAACACATAGAAATCATATCAACCACATAGGAACATGCTAAAACCACACAGAAAATCTGAGTAAATTACGCAGCCATACCTTGACAGTGAACCCCAACTCATTCAGGAATGCCTGTATAATATGCTACATGCAAATAACTACATTCATTATGCATTTCACCATATTATTAAGTTTAATCTTTTAAATAAGTTAAACATTTTATGCTTATGCTTATACTATATAAAAGCTTAAACTTCTCTTTGTGGGCATACTGACACGTGTAACTTCTTAAATTCCACAAAAAAAGAAGATGTTTTTAGCACATATCAGCTTCTTTAACCTAAAGTAACCCTAAACCTAAGTAGACTCATTTTCAAATATGCATGTTCTTCCTCAGGAACAGCAACTGATCAGCATGCGCAGAGGTGAGCAAATCACCTCAAGGTCCTGGCAAAAATAATTACAGAATTTGACTTCATAACTAGCTCTCTGTTTTTTTGCTTTCTTGTTGCATTCATGGCTTCTTAACAATGTTAGCATTAGCGTTAGCCCTTCGTGTTCATGGTATTACACATGTAACTTATTTTTACCTGGCAGTTCTTGCATAATACACACAAGTTAAAAATCTTACAACATTTATAGGCCAAAAAGAATAACCTTAATAATTTTTTTGTTCTATAAATAGTGTAAAAGATGAAATGAATTCAGACTTTTGGACTTTGTGGCATCTGTTGTTTTACTCACAGCTGTCGGCAATCAGCTTCCTGGAGTGGATGAAGAGCTTGGGTAGAGAGCATGGCAAAATAGAGCAATGTGTGTCTGAGAGAGAGAGAGAGAGATGAGGGTGAGTAATGAGAGAAAGCAGTGATCGATGCTCCTGTGCATTACTGATGATTTGCACTATGCCAGTTAGTGGTTTTTGGACACACATCCATTAATGAGCCATTTCTGTCCTCACCTCAACCACATACAAATACATGACTCTTAGCACACACCCATATACACCACATATATTTGCCGGCCACTTTATCAGGAACATTATTTTCCTCTTTTGTCTCTTTAGTTCTTTGTGGCATTAAGAATTTATCCATGTTGTCATTGTTGGAATTATAGATTTGTGGACGTCCACGATCCTCCAAGGTGCTCTACTGGATTGATATCTGGTGACTGTGGAGGCCATTTAGTAGTGAATTCATTGCGATGCTCAAGAAACCATTTTGAGATGATTTGAGCTTTGTGAAGTGCTGCGTTATCCTGTTGGGCATAGCTTTAGCAAGATGAGTATACCACTGTCAAAAATGGGTGGACAGGGTCAGCAACAAAACAGGTAGGCTGTAGTGTTTAATCGATGCTCAGTTGGTGCAATGGGGACCAAATGTGCCAAAATAAAACACCAGTCTGTACCATTGATAAAATAAGACAGGATGGATCTATGCTTTTGTGTTGTTTAGGGCAAATTCTATGTGTTCAGACATGAATTATGAAGATCTTGGTTGAAACGTTTGAGTATTTGAGTTTTAACAGCGGGGTGACATGGTGGCTCAGTGGTTAGCACTGTTACTGCACAGCAAGAAGGTCGCTGATTCGAGTCCCCACTGGGTCAGTTGGCATTTCTGTGTAGAGTTTGCATTTCATCGTTGTGTTTGGTTGTCTTCCGGGTGCTCCGGTTTCCCCCACAGCCCAAAGATGTGCGCTAGGTGAATTGAATAAGCTAAGTGAATCAATGTTTTTACAGCATCAACAAAGCATTTTGATCCCCAGAACTATATGTAGTGAGAGAACTCACCATTATGTCATTCCAATCCTATGAGATCTTCGTTCATCTTCAGTACACAAATTAAGATATTTTGATATTTTGAGATGAAATCCAAGAGCTCTCTAATCATACACAGACAGCAACAGTCCAGAGACATTCAGAGTCCCGAAAAGGCAGCAAAACATTTCATTTGACCTTAGGGGTTCAAATATAATCGCACAAAGCTCCAAAGAACTTTGTGCACTAATGTTTTCTAGACTTTGAATATTTCAGGACTGTTACAGTCTATGGAGGATTAAATTAGATTAGATTTAACTTTATTGTCATAACACATGTACAAGTACAAGGCAACGAAATGCAGTATAGGTCTAACCAGGAGTGCAATAGCAGCAAGTGCAGAATACAGGTTTAAATTATAAAGTGCAGTTATAGAAAAACTATAGTGATATATACAGATGGATGCACTATGAACAATATATACAGGTTCCATTAGTTAAGAACAGAGATTTACAATAAATGATTTTACGAACTGGTTGCTATTAATTATCAGAAGTGTGCAGATAGTGTGCAGATTACATAATTAAACATAAAGAGAGAGCTCTTGGATTTCATCTTTCATCTAAAATATCTTAATTTGTGTCTCAAAGATGAAGGTCTCAAGGGAATGACAAGAGTTTTTTTTTGTGAAGGGGGAGGGTGTAACGAAAGGGTGCGTGAAAATCTCAGTAGCTCAGCAGTTTCTGAAATACTCAGACCAGCTGTCTGGCACCAACAACCATGCCACATTTAAATAACTTCAATCACATTTCTTCCCCATCGTTCAGCAAATGGTCTTCTTGATCCTGTCTACATGCCTGAATGCTGCCATGTGATTGGCTGATTAGACATTTTCATTAACAATCAGCTTAACAGGTGTCTTACATAATGTCTATTACATGCTTAAATACATTTATAAGGTCCTAGATGTGGATATTCAAATACAAGCATCTTCAGCAAGATCTCCAGAGTGGTTTAGATGCAGCTAGAAGTGGGATAAGTCAATTTGGTGTGACTCCAGCAGAAGAATTACAGAGACAGGCTGGGCAGGGATGAATTGTGTAAGTATTTCTCCTCCTCCTCCTCCTCCTGCTCAGAGCAGTGATTCACTCTTCCCCCTCACTCTCATTTCTCTGCACACAGCCATGAGCTCCAGCACTCCTCTATCAGCTGCTGCACCGAACAGACACATGGACGCACGTACACCAGCAGGCGTTTGTTTACCAAAAAGAAAGCGAGGGCCTCATGCAAATCAGCTGGGCTCATTTTAACACACCTTTCAGGATGTCTACTATGTCTCATTTGTCCTGTTGGGTTGGATGCAAATCCTGCATTTGGATTTACAATATGGAAATCGTCTAAGCCTAGTGTTTAGTTGGACTGATTCTGCCCAGATTTGAGCACAGCTTGCGTATGAGCCTGCATTTCTGCACTGGAGAGTGAATCACCACCCACTAGTGATCACCTCTCAATTTCACGTACAGTCACAGTGTCCGTCCCGTGTTTTACACCCACACCCAGCCCACAGCTGACCGGCTCCTTATGGACACACACATGCACACACATAATGCAAACACTAACTTTGCTTAATTTCTGATGAACAAACAGCAAAAGAATCATGCTCACAATAAGAAAAATCAAAGACTCTTTTAGATCATGACTGTGATCAAATCAACAATAACTATTTCTTTTATTATTAAAATAAATGCCTACAGAATATTGCAAACTCGAGTCAAGACATGTTCTACAGGTTTAATAAATAAAGCAAGCTAAATAATAATAATAATAATAATAATAATAATAACAACAACAACAACAACAACGACAACATGTATTAGTATAATAATATTAGTAACAATAATTATTAATAACAATTAATAATAATGATAATATATTTTAATAATAATAATTATATTAATAATAATAATAATAATAATAATAATAATAATAATAATAATAATAAAGTACAATATTATTTTTATCATTATTTATTAACATTATTATTATTATTATTATTATTATTATTATTATTATTATTATTATTATTTAGTAGTTGGGACATAAAATAAATAAATAAATAAATAAAAATAAATAAATAAATAAATAAATGAATAAAAAAACAAAATGAACCAATAAACAAATGAATAAATAAAGTATAATCCTATAAATAAATGTAATACTATTTTCTAACTAGATTGTTGCTTTATATCTAGAAACAAACAACCAATCAAATAAAGCTTTGGTGGCTTGATAATTATAATAAGAACACCATTTACTTCTTTTTATTGAACACAGTTACACATCTAACAGCAATAAAAATATAAAATAATTACATAAACAATCCATATAAATTAAACATAATATATATTCATATAAATATTATAAATATTAATAATAATAGTAATAAAAATGATTAATACCTATATTTTTTTCATATTAATAACAATAGTAATAACAATTAATAATAATCATAATAATATATTTTAACATTGATAATAAATTACAATATAGTTTTCATTAAATTATTATTATTATTTAGTATTATTTAGTTGGTAAATGAATGAATGAATGAATGAAGCATAATCCCTTAAACAAATGTGCTATTATTTTTATTAGATTATTGCCTTATATCTAAATACAAACAAACAA